>VUQR01035010.1:5761-22370 GCA_015108515.1 Hemichromis elongatus | reverse complement strand
GTGAGGGGGGGGTGGGGGGGGGGGGGAGCGGGGGGGGGGGGGGGGGGGGGGGGGGGGGGGGGGGGATGATCTTATTAGCTGTCTGTGAGAGTCAAAACTGTGTGGGTACATTTTTTTCCTTATGCAAACCCAGGGGTGACAGAAGTATTAAACTGTTATCCAGCAGCAGGTTTTTGTTGTTGTTGTTTTTGGGTTTATTTAAGTTGATAAAGGTTCTGATGTGTGATCTGAACACTGTTTTCTCCTTCAGAGGGTCCCAAATTGTTCTGGCGTGTGTCTGAGTTGGAGGAGCAGAGGGAGCAGTGGGAGGAGAGGAGGAGCGCACTCAGACAGGTACAGAGTTTATATGAACACTGTCAAGAAGTTAAACCTTGTTAGATGCTAAATCTTCAGTTTTAAGATTTTTGGGAAACATAGCTCCACAATTTATTTTCACAGGGAGTATCTTATACATTATACATATCATAACTTTTATTACACTGCAAGTCTGTTTTTGTGACACTGTGTTTTTTAGTTTTCCTCAACAATCCAGTAAAATCTCTCCTCTAGACCAAAAAGGACATGTATCTATACTTACCTTAAAGCCACTGCTGCTAACACTGGTAATAAAGTAGCTTAAGGTGCCAATCAGTGAGTCACTGTTAGAAAGAATTGTGACTTATACACCTCTTACCCACCTTCTGAGGTTACTTTCCCTAATTGCAATCTAACTATAAAACATTTGGTGCACATTGCAGCTTCTTTGTGTTTTGGCTCAGACAATAAGTAAACAAGACACAGGTTGTGGGGCTCAGGTCACCCTTCCTCCTTGTACAGACATGATGCCACGAAGCTTAGAGGCCTTACAGCCTGTTCACTGGGAACATCTTGCACAAACAAGTCTTGGTTCCTTGACTTCATACCTGGCTGTCTTACTTGCTGAGGCCTCAGTGTCAGCAGTGACTGATCTCTCTAAATAAAACTTAAGCTTCCCATCTGTCCATTCATCCATTTTCTTTAGTGCTTATCCAACTTAGGGATGCTGGGGCATTGGATCCTGTCCCAGCTGTCATAGCTTGAGAGAATGAACACTGGACAGGTTACCAGGCACTGACAGGTGGTCTACTTAATGATCTTGAAACCCAGTCACCCAGCTGCAGCAGCATTGGCAAGGCATCATCCCAGAAACCCACAAGAGCGGCGAACCTTCAATCACTCCTTTGACAAACCCAGCTGTCGTCCTCACTGCATGATCTCACAAAGTTCTAGCTGGTGATGGATGAAAGTAATCACAAAGACAGAATTGGAACAGGAAGATGTGTTTTAAAGTTTTGAAGAAGCCAGATTGTAGAGAAATGTTTCTCTATGATGAGTAACTTTTGTAAAAATATTAGAGCGTTAAAAATACTGTTTATGAATTTAACATTTTCTTTGATGTTGTTGGTGGGAGCATTTCTGAGCAGATGCAAGGTTTAATTCACAGCATTACCAACCACAATTCTTGTCTTCATGCAAGCCAAATCTGTGGGTGCATAAAAATCTCTTTGCCAAGTCTAAAAATTATGCAGGAGTGAAGACACAAACTGGCTCAAGTTATTCAGTAAACATGTTTCGGCTTTCCCGTCTGTGTTCACAGGAGTACCGCAAGAAGCACAAGGATGCTCGGAGGAAGCTGACGTCCTCCCTGAAGAGCTGAGGATTGTGGGCAATGAAGTCTTTGCATTTCAGCACTCACTGCCCTGAATTCGTGCCTGACCGAACATTTCTCCTTTCTTGGTGCCATTTTTTTTTGCCTTGGACTGATTGTAGCAGTCAGCAGGATGGAGAGCAGATGGCTGCCAAAGACATTGAACTCATCTGAATGTTTAAGATTGTCCAGAGTTTCAGATTAAATGTTTATCTTAGTGGATATTGATATTTTGATGAGATATTTTGTAGTCATTTTGTTTTTGTTTTTTTGTAAACAAGCAGCTGTTACCTGCTGTGAAAAACGGGATTTGATACAAGCAGCAGCTCCCATTTATGGAGGACCAAGGCTGTTATAAAAATGGACAAATGAATAGATATTCTTCTTAAAATTAAAAAATATTAAATGGAAATGAAAGCTATAAAACTGATGATTTCAGTTTCATGTTAAGTTTCATGAATATTATTTTATCATTATTGTTATTATTATTTTAATCTCACCATTTTTACCGCTCAGCTGTAAATGGCTGATGGGATATTGTTGTCATCCTGCTGGATGGGCAGCACGGACACTCAAGTTTGTCAATGCAATAACTCAAAAACAGGGCGATGTAGGAGCCTCAAATAGATACCATAGTGCAGCTACTAAAACTCTCGACTAAGTTTGAGTCTTGTTGACCTCAAGCTAAAGGTCAAGGTCAGAGGTCAAGCTACCTGAATATCTTGTAAATGCCATAAGTCAAGAAGGAAGACACCTAGGATTCTTAAATTGATACTGTAGGTGCATCTATCTAACTCAGACAAGTTCAAATCCCAGCGACTTTGACCTCAAGGTCAGAGGTTAAATCCTCTGAAAATCTTTTGAATGAGATAACTTCAGGACAAGGCGATGTAGGATTTTGAAATTGATGCCATATATGTGTCTGAGGGGTAGCACTGGTGGTTGTTTTCTCTGTTATTACTCTATTTGTTTTTGTATGGGTTTGGTCCTCCGCACTTCTGAGATGAGCCACTTTGAATGAGAAGATTAAAGCTCATGTCACCACTGCGGACCTGTTAACTCATGAAAGTCACGTTGCAGAGAGGTTTCAGTCACCCTTTGTGTTTTGTAAAAAACTTGAATGGTTTCACTTTATGGAAATGAGTTTATTAGATACATGTAACTCGAACCAGTCCAGTCTAAATAACAGTCAGTTTAGAATAAGATGAGCTTTATTCTCGCTGTGAGCAAAAGCATAAAATAGAACTGGAATAACAGCGTATCTGTTGTAAATATTTTAAGGTATTGTATTGTATTGTAAGGTAGACCCTACAATAACACAACAGAGAAAACCCCAAAAAGCGTTCTGCTGTGACCGATTGGGGGGTGAGGGGAGGAAGATAGGACAAAGAAATTCTGTGGAAGAGAGCCAGAGATTAATATTAACTAGTAATTAAATGCAGAGAGGTGTATAAAACATTGTGAGTGGAAAAGGTGACTGAAGGAGAAAACTCAATGCATCAAATATTGCATGTCTGAGTACCTGAAGAACTAATAACAGCATTGCCTGTGCTTTGTGTTCTTGGATTTCTTGGAGTTTAATATAATTTACTGCATGTGTTATCTTTGTCCAGCTTTCTGGTGTTTGGCCCTTAACTTGGTTTGTTTCAGTCAGTATGGAGCTCTTAAAGAGTGCCTCTGTGGTCACGAGATTTTAGTTTTTAGTTTTAGACCTGTTTTTTATTTTGAAAATTGTCACCGGAAACTCCGTATTGCTTTCACAGTGTATTGATGTTGGCCAATGACAAGTGCTGGAAACTGAGCAGTAGACTCAAAACTTCTCCGCCAGGAATGGAAAGAAGCTGAGCTGTGACGCAAACAACATTTTTTATTTCAGGAGTGAAGTTTCTCTGCAGCACATGTCTGTGACACACACGGATAACGCGGAGCACTTGCATTTAGTTAAAAAATGAGCCCGGTTTGTTTTGTTTTGCTCCTCTTTCTGCACTGTGCGGAGCTCGGGCACGCAGCTCCGCTGGAGGTGCAGCAGGCGGAGGATGCTGGCGCACCACCTGCGCACAGACAGGCGCCTCTCTCTCCGGAGAGGAGCTCTCTGAACGGGTTCCAAAGTTCAGGACTGGCCGGTGTAAAGCGAGTGGCCCGAGGAGCCAAAGATGGGGGCTTCAGGAAAAGAGAACCGGTTCCCGCGAACAGTTTCGGGCACCCGCGCCGGTACGACGACCCAAGCGGCTACTTTACCACACCGCGGACCTCCCGCTTCACCTCCGCTCCGGTGGGGAACCACTCGTCCGGTCGCGGCTCGGGGCTCCACAACCCGCTGTTCCCGGTCACCGACGGCTCCTACTGGGCGTACGCAGTCATGCTGCTCGCACTCGTCCTGTTCGCCGCGGGCATCGTTGGCAACCTCGCGCTCATGTGCATCGTGTGGCACAACTTCTACCTGAAGAGCGCGTGGAACAGCATCCTGGCGGGCCTGGCCTTCTGGGATTTCCTCGTGCTGTTCTTCTGCCTGCCTGTGGTCATCTTCCACGAGCTCACCTTGAAAAGGTTGCTGGGAGACCTGTCTTGCAGGCTCGTGCCCTACCTGGAGGTAAGGAGGAGGTGAAGGTGCATGTGAAGGAAAGGTTTTTTAGCATTTCGCCTTCAAGCAGCACTTTTTAGTGTCGCGTGAACACTTGTAATAGCATTTTTGTCAACAATTACACACTTTCACACACCTTACCATGTTGTACCAACTTTTTCCTGTTTACAGACATTCCCTTAATCAGGGCAAAGATCTCAGTTTTATAAATAATTTCATAAATACGTACATTTTTATACGATGCACTTAAAGTGTTGCCAGGTAAACAATCTGTGTATTACGTATTCCGCGGTTTCTCTAGAATGTTTAAATATATTGTCGCGTAATTTGTCTTTAATTCATTTCAATTTATTTATGCAATACATGTAAACACAGTCGACTTCGATTAAAGCAATTAAGGCATCAATCAAGTATCGAAATAGAAAAGCGATTACAAATTAAACACAATGAAAACTGCCTAAAGATACTAAAACATTCTACAGCGACAAAATTCATGATTAAAGAGTGATTGGTGATTAAAACTGACATTTGTTTTTTGGATAGACTCTAATCGTATTATGATTAATCTTTGACTTTATTGAAATACATTTCTAAATTGTGGGAAATAAATGAAAAATACCTGTGAGCTCTTGAGTTAAATCAATTTTAAATACATTTATGAAACATCAAGTTGTAGGATCAGTGATATAAAAACACTTTTCTACTCATTTAGTTGATTAGAGGTAATTTTATGCAGGTAATCTTTAACTGGTTGTTTATTTCAGCCTCATCCTCACTGCAGCTTTTCAAAATTGAACATTCCTGCACAGATAGCAAGGCAGCGAGGCGTCAGGAACTTTCAAACAAGCGTGGAAGTTTTTACAGTCCGTGTTTGACTCATTTTAAGTGATTTCCAGCTTAATAAAGAGACCTCCAGCTCTGATGAATGGCCCATTTGTGTCTTTGTTCCTCCTCAGTTTCAGCAGCCTTTACTTTGAACAAATGTTCGTTATGGTCTGCTTGGCCTCTTCAGCCGTGTGTTATAAACCATCAGGGGAGGCTAGTTTGGGGCCCCAGCATGAAGAGGCTCTTCTTCCTCACATCACAAGAACGAAACAGTGAAATACAGAGACGTAGTTTTCATGAATGGTGGTGTTTATGTGCAGGTGCAGCTCCAACATTAAGCATCAATGAAAGAGAAACTGTTGCTAATCCTGATGTATCACTGAATAAACAAAGAAATTCTCGTCCAGCTTATATGGACAATAAAAGTGCAAATAAAGATATTGCTTTAAAACTTTAGTCATTAACCAGACGGTCAAAGCATTAACAGATTAGACACTTGGGATGTAAAATGGTGTTTAAATAATGCTCTTAAATACATCCTCTTTAAGTGTTTTGCCTAAATACAATTTGAAATGCTGACATTTAAATCAGTGGAGCTTCTCTGCATCACACAACAGTGATATTCCTTTGAATCGCTGCCTTGTACAACAGAAATTTAACGAACGTATCATAAAAGACAAACAGTTTTTAAGGACCTACTGAAAAATAGTTTTCATGATTAATTATTCTTGTCATTAAGTAAAATATCAGAAATGAATGACAAGCAAGACTGTTACAATTCCTTAAAGACCAAATCATTTAAAGGTATTGAAACAGGCATCATTTAGAGGGCAGTTGTTCAAAGTTAAAAGTCGAGGTAAGAGCTTAATTTAGATTTACTCTCACTGAGCGATGAGTGCTTCAGCACAGAGATAAAGTCCTGCAGCCTTTGGAGTCTTTGTTTTTGGCTCTAAACCAGCTCTGTCCGCCTACACAGCTTCAGATCACTGAAGTGGAGTTTTACTAATTTGTAATAACAGCTTGTGTGACACAGTCTTTAACAAGGTCAGACTGCCGGCCTCCTCTGTTCTTTGCAGCTTTACCTATTTTTATGCTAATGAGTGAATTAATTTCTGGTTAATGAATTACTGTTTTTTTGTTTTTTAAATGCTCTTTTACTAAACAGTACTGAAGCGGGTCAGGCTGCCAGCTGCCCTGTGCTCCGTTAGTTAAACTATTTTCATGCTAATTAAAGCTCCGTGTTAATTATCTTGAGTTGTGTCTTAACAGTCTGAAGTCGTTAAGCACTCACAGAGGGAGGACAAGTCTCTGTAATGATAGTCCGTGTTTCTGGCCAAAACCACCAACTTTAATGGGCACGAGGCACTAATAACTGTCCCTAGTATGAAGGCTAAGAGCTTTTACAACATAGTGACCTTCTTTTCCCCTCTGTGTGTCCTTTCATTTCTGTCGCTGTGTTCTGAATGTCAATGGAAAGTTGTCTTTGTAGCTTTCTTCCTAATGCTGTAGATTTGGCGAATTTAGTCTGTAGACTAAATAAAGAGCAGAGGAAATCTTCAAACATGCTTTCTACAAAACATGGTTGAATTATATTAATTCTTATTAGCATCTTGTACTAGAGTTAACTATTTAAAAGAAAACAAAACAACCTCTAAAATTCTTAATAGTAACAATATTTTGTTAACTATTAATAAATTAAGTCTTAATATTGTATTGAACTTTTAATAACCATTTAAAAAAATATTTGGGTAACATGATGGAACATTGCATCAGGACAGGACAGATTTTTTTTTCTCATTCACTGTGGGTCACCACACAGTGAATGACAGTGGGAGCAGCAGCTTCAGCAGTTTGAGTCATGAGCATAAAAGGCCATAAATAAATAAATAAAAATAATTAGGAAAACATTTGTTCTGACATGGTTCTGAGCTTTAGACCCAGGGTTTTGTGTTTTTGGAATGAATCAGACTATTTTGTGTGTTTTTGGAGCTCATATTTTTGGTATTGAAGGCGTCTTTAACCCTTAGCTATTTTTTACACTATCTAGTCTCTGTTGGTGTTTAGTTCTGCTTATATTCAGATCTTGTAGTCTTCTTAATTCTTCATCTCCATTTGTGAGTCCTTGTTTAGTTGTTTCCTGTTTAGTTTTTACAGCTGTTACAGTTGTACTCCGTGTCTTGGATTAAGTATGTTAGGTTGATTGTCTTCATCTGTGTTTTCACTTGTTTCCTCCACCCATGTTCCGTCTCCCAAGTCTTGTATTTGGGTCCATATCCTGCCTGCCACACAGCTGTACCCTGACTTGTTCTGTGGTTACACAGTGTGATGCCTTAGGAATGTGAAACTTATGCGATGTTAGCTTCTCCGGGATTTAAAAGAGAGATCATTCAAAGGCAATCGCTCAAAAAACTATTAAAATTGTGAATACAGCATATAGGGGAAAAGCTGCATTAAAGCAATAGTTAGCACATCTTGAAAAAAATGTTTCTTCTTCTCAGTGAGAGTGAAATATCTTGATTCCACATGTCCTTTATGAAAACACCAGTGACTATATTAGAAAATCACTGTGACATTGGACAAATACTGTCTAGAAGATGAGCCTGTTATCAAAATGTATATAATCTTTCATGTGCTGTATCCCATGTGGTGATATGACCTTTTTTTAACAGAGCTAATGTGGCTCATTCCTATATTTTAAGTTATGTGAGCTCAGATATTTCAATCCAGCCTCTTAACTTCCAGGGCTTGTACTTCAGAGAGTATTTACAGTATGAATATAAAATGTTAGATTTTTCAAGTTGGGCCCAGTGGGGGAATCACCTACCACGGCTCGTTTTAGGGATAAAAATCACACCTGGAAACACGTCTACATTATATTTCCTTTTTTAAACCAAGCCAGCCAGCTCAAAGCAAGAATTAGTATTTGACTGCACTGCAACTGTGAACAGATGTCTGTGAACAACTGCACTGATTCTTAGTGATGACTTATTATGGGTTGTTTCTGATTTCTGATTTTCTCACTCAGGTGACCTCTTTGGGCGTGGCCACATTCAGCCTCTGCGCACTCAGTATTGATCGTTTCCATGCAGCCACAGGCCCCAGACCTCATCAGACTCCAAAGGTGGAGTCCTGCCAGTCCATCCTGTCCAAGCTCTCCGTCATCTGGGTGGGCTCCATGGTCCTAGCTGCCCCGGAGCTCCTGCTGTGGCAGCTCCTTCAGGAAACTGTCAGCCTGCCGACGCTTCCCAACGACCTACAGCAAAGCCAGCACGGAGGCTCCCTAATGGCAGCGTTTAGAGGCCGGACTGATGCGTTCAAGGTGGATATGTGTGTCCGTGAGCCATCCATGGAGCTCCCAGAGAGCATCTACTCTCTGGTGCTGACCTATCACGAAGCTCGAATGTGGTGGTTTTTTGGATGTTACCTTTGTTTGCCACTGCTCTTCACTCTGGCCTGTGATTTGGTGACAAAGCAGGTGTTAGCACAGCGCCTACCACAGAAACGCGTCAGTGAAAAGGTGACTAGCAGGTGCTCCTCCTCCTCTTCATCTTCCTCTTCAACAAAGAAAAAGCAGAATGTGAGGGAGCAGAGGCTACGCTCCACTGTGATGGCACTCACTGTCTTGTACGTCACGTGCAACCTGCCAGAGAGCATTTGCAACATCACCCTGGCGTACATCTCTGTCCCAGTGACCGCTGCGCTTCCGGCTCTGGTTCTGCCGGCGTTGGGTCTGATTGGACAGTTCCTGCTGTTCGTGCGCTGCTCTGCGACGCCAGTGATGCTGCTGTGCCTCTGTCGCTCGCTGGGCCAGGCCTTCATGGACTGCTGCTGCTGCTGCTGTGAAGAATGCCTCCCAGATGGCAACTCCTCTTCATCCTCCTCTGCCTCAACCGCTGCGACCTCCACCCTCTCCTCACCCACATCACCTTCACCAGTCTCTCTGTTTCCTTCCAGCAAAGAGGAGCCGGTCAAGAGCTTGTTGCCGGCAGAACCAGCAGTTCATGAGAGAGTGAAAGACTCATCAGCAGCTATTGGGACGCCCTGCTGAGGCTCAGAACTGTTTGTACACCACTTTAAAGGGTTATTTTGGGTTTAACACAACTTGGTTCTTTTTTTGGTAGTTTTGTCCAAAAGTTCACAAAGTGACACTTCAGTCAGGATAAATTCAGTCAAAAGAAGCATTTACATCTGCATTCATTTACACTTTGTGACCTCCATCAACAAAAACAGACATGACAGATATAATATGAAAGCAGGAACCAGGATGTAGGTGGGTTGCAAAGCGGCTTGCACAGGGGTGCAATAGCTCTGACATTGCTAAGGCATAAATTAAATTGAACGCTTCACATGAGAGCCAATTGGACATGGAGAAGGATATTAGCTGAACATCAGCTGATGTATGTTTATCACTACGATCAGCTGATCTGTGTGTGTCGATGTTATGCTTGATTTTACTCACTGGGAAAGCAGTTACATCATAGAAGAGTCATCAGTACGGAAAAGAGGAGGAGAAAGTTTGACAAGAAACTGGTATCGGGACAGCTGTGTTTCAGTCTGTTTTTGTGATTTAACCTTCATCTATTAGGTCTAACAAAGGCACTGTAGTGATGTTCCAACTAGGAGGAATTATTTGTGCCCAGGTGTATCAATTCACTCTATAAATGCTGCCATTCTTTTTTTCTTTCTTTTTTACCTTCTGCACAGCTGAGTCCCATGCAAACCATTTTCTGCACTGTTAAGATTTCAAAACAGTCACTAAAAATCTGTTTAGGCCAACCTTTTTTTTACAATGTGGTTTCTTGTTTGACTGATGAAGAATCAGATCTAAGCAAAACTATTTAAGGCAATGTTATGAATGAAATCTTAGCTAAATTCCACATACAGAATTGGAACAACTGCCCAGATATCTAAATACTTTTGGCAATGCAGTGCATCTAAAAAGTAGGTACCAGTAGTAAAACCATCAGTGTTTGCTGACAAATGTTAACTTTTTTCTATTCCAGGTATGTTTGATTAACTTGGAGGTTTGTTCTCAACATGTCTGATCACCTGAGTTTTTTGATGTAAATACAGGTTATATATAAACTGCCATTTCATCAGCGCTCAGCTTTTAGGTTCGTGACTACACTGTTATTGCAGGTGGTCACTTAAGGACAAAAATACCAAAATAAAATCCAAGTCGGTGAAAAATGTTCTTTACGTTCAGTCTGTATGAACTTGCGTAGAGCCACTGTAGAGCAGAAGTTTGTCAGACTAGGGTTAGGTAATTATTCAGGTTATGGAGCATGTTCTAGATGGATTAAATTCCATTTTTAAATAATATGTCATTCTTTAATGGTACAATTTACATGTCATAGTTATTGATAATTGTCTAATTCCCATTCAGGATATTTGCATCACATTTTCTAAGTACTGTATCAAAGAAACGCAATGGAGTTTGGGGCATTTTTTTGGAAGGCTTTTAAACTGAAAATGAAGAAATACTGCACCAAGACAACTGCAAGTTTTTTTGTTCCTTTGTTTTAAATATATAATTTTACTGTTATTCCTCATACATGTCTGATCAGCACAGGACATCAAATACATAGATACATAGTCCAGGTGGTACAGGTTCACAATGAGATCAATCAACGTGAAGAAATGTGAAACTAAAGTTTGACCTTTTTTTTACTTGTTTTATTATTTTGATTGAATAAAATATTTTGAAAAAAGGTGTTCTTTGTTTTTTTAATATCTGGCATAAACAAGACAGTAGACAAAACTATCCATTAATTACTTCATTTATGAAGAGAAATTAGTTATTGAGATCAAATCTTTTAAGATTTTGTGCCACAGTATTATTATTATTATTATTTAAATAAGCAGAAATAACAATCTGAAATCAAGACATATGTGAGGGTGTTTCTATTAATAAATATATTAAAGTCATATCAACATTGTATGCTGTTTACATCCCTGTCATTTGAGTTTACAGTGTAAGTTTACTGCATGGTATAAAGTTCTTTCATTAGAGTGTGTTGTAGCTTATACTCAGTAAGTACACACCTTATACCAACGCCAAGTAAGTTAAAAAAAAATTACGTTAACTAAATATTTCGTGATTTTCATTTAATACACTCAAAAAGAAAAAAAGGTAAATTTAAGTAATTTGATTACATATAAATTATCTGCGTAATTTTGTTACACAAGTATAAGTTAAGTTTAAAGGAATCAACTGAAATTTACTTCATTGATATACATTCAGTTTATGCCAAGTGCATTTTCCTTAATTATTACTTTATTTGAATAAATTAACCTTTGATTTTTTGTATTCGATATTTAATATATATAAGATAAGATAAGATAATATATATTTTATATTATATTATTATTTATATTAATATATATTTTACTCAAAAATCGTGTTTATTGAGGGTGAAGAATCTTTTCTCAGTGTATATATTTTGTATATTCTGCATCAGAGAATTTCACTTTTGCCTAGAACTAATGAAAACACAGTGGGTTGCTTTGCATCAGTTCACATGTACACACTACACTTTGAACTAAAGAGCCTGCTGAACTAAAACCTCAAATATGTTTGCCACAAAAAAGTCAGAAAGAATGAAATGTCTCTCACTCTAGTGCTAGGAACATCACATTTGTTTTATTTTTAGTTTAAAGAAAATTCTGAATTTGATATTTGTTAAACTTACAAAAAGAAAAAGAAAGCCAGAAAACAGGCTGGACTACAGTAAGAGTAAGAGTAAATGTTTTTTTGAAAGGTGCCTTACATGTAATGAACATCTAAACTCTGGATGATTGTTGTCTGGATTCATTTTCTTTAGCTACAGATGGCTCATGAACACACTGATGTTTACTGGAAAGAATGCCTCTGCGCTGTGATTCCAACACCCACAGACTCACAACGCTCTTCATGCCTGACTGTGACACTCCTTTTTGTCATTATTCAATTATTGAAGGTCACAGCTTCACAATAACTGCTGGCCTTTGAGTTTGAGCAGCCATAATGAACACAATCGCTCTGTGACAAGTTGCTTAGGAGAACAGACAGGAATTCCTCCCTTTCCCAATTTTTATCCACCCGCATATTTTAAAGACTTTCTCAGCCTGTTTTCTCCTTTTTCGTATATTGATGTAAAAAGTTTGTCATGCTTCCTCCAAATGTCAGCATTGTGCATACACTGTAGAGCAGCCAGGAAATTTCTTCAGCACAGGGTCTGTAAATACATTTAAAAAAAAATATATATATTTTTTTAAATTGATAGTTATAAAAAAAACTTTTATTATTTATTTCATATTATGCAGAAGGTATAATCAGGTGTTTACAACACTGAATCTGATGCACAGAGTTTTAAATTTCAGTGCATTATTTTTGAAATTGTTATTTATATCCTGATATAAAAGATCAGATATTTTATCCCCCTGCAGAAATCATAATACATGGATGACAATATCTTTGTGGCCTGTAAAATTAATCATTCTAAATGATAGATTCTATTGAGCTTTATATGGGACAGAGTTGACACTTTGCACCTCGTTTCCACGGGTTTCCACGAGTGAACTCACCACTGAGTTTACTTCACTGGACTGATTCTGTAGTCTGGATTTAGGAAAATCTCAAGCTTTAAAATACTACACAAAATACTAAAAAATTGTATTTCATATTCAGTCTCTCTGAACATAAATAATAAATAATGCCGTTTCCACATATTAAATGAATCAATATGGGCATCTTGTGTCATTTGCAATGCTCACCCAATTAGGATGAAGCTGGCTTGTTTCAGACGGTCAGTGAACTACAGAGCTACGACTCCCCCCCAGGTCCAATATAAGATGGAGATAAGAACTCCACCAAATTAAAAAAAAAAACACGGAGCTACCTGCTTAAGGAATCAGTTCAAAGTAACTTCATCTTCTAGACAAAGAAGCAACCAAGAAGGTGGCTAAATGTTTTGCTTAGAGTTTTTGGACAAAATAAAACTAAATGACAAGACTGACTGTTGGGGAAAAGAAACAGCAACACACACCTAAACATGGAAGCTCTGTTTGGACTTGATTTCAAGCTGGCATTGACTCTCCATATAATTTTGAGGTTGACAATCCCTGTGAAAGTTGTAAAAAAGAAAAGAAAAGAAAAAGGAGGCACTTAAAAACCACAATAGACATGAACCTGAATGGAGAAGTGGAGATTCAAATAACTCAGTTTTTTAATATCACCGAGTCCTAAAGTTATCCTAAAGGCACACATTTAATCAGATGACCTAGCAAGGAGTGAAAAAATGTTGCTGTTGACTTTAGAGGGGCTATTATTTGAAGTGAATTTGGAAGTGTGAAGTACAGATACTTTACTTTGAAGGTTTAAAGCTTTATTTTCACTGAGGACACCAGAGTCCCTTCACAGATGTTTTTACAGTCTCTGAGTTTCACTTTAAGAACCTCTGCTGTACGTTGAGTCTCGGTTCCTTTGAGCTGACATATTTGTCCTCCCACGTCGCCTTGCCTGGGCAAAAAGAAGGAGGAGGGGACGCTTCAATAAGGTCTGCTTTGTTCAGGCATCCCCCTCTCTGGCTCAGAGAGAGAGACACTTGAACAAAGCTGCATATCAATCGCCATCCACTGAGGGAGTTGCTAAGCTACACAACACCCACTGCCTCCCACCAGCTGCCCCAGTCGCTGAGAAAGGAGAAGAAAGAGGGCTGAAATGCAGGGGAGGAAAACTGCTGTGGTCCGCTAAGATAAGCCAAAACTCCTCTCTTCTTGGTTGCCTTGGCAACCAGCTGAGACACAGCAGCATGGTGTCCTCAAGTTAGCAATATGGCCTAAAACCAACATTAAAGACTGTTTGTGAACTCTGAACGGCCCTGCCGTGTCTACGTGGTCTTGAACATTGCTTACATTTACTTGTATCTAATGTTTTATTGCAAGTGAGTGAACGTAAAACAAATCAACAAGTCATAATCCATGGATGGAAAATAAATAAATGATTTTTTTAGCCTCTGGGTCTGAAAGGTAATGTCCATGCACAAGCACATGACACACTCTTGTATTCTTTCTAATGGCCAGCAGGGGGTAACTCCTCTGGTTGCACAAAGATGTTCAGAAGAAGTTTCTGTGAAAACTGCCTTTGACTGCCATGCTCAGTAAACATTGTCATAGTCAAGTCCAACCATGTTCATTGTAGTGGCATAGATTAAGGATAAGTGTTAACCAAGTAAGAAAGCAGTTATCCTTTGTTTTTCAATCAGAACTGTCGTTGTTGCTTGTTTTGAAAAAACGGACGTTGGTGTTAGTGAAAGCTTTGTTTTGAACGCTTTGAGGCTACACAACAGACTTCACTAAACAATTCCACAATGACTACGTCCGTCTTTTATATACAGTCTATGATGCTAACCAGTTATGTAAGTGCACTGTATTTCTTTTTATATCATCCTTTAAAAAGTCCCAAAACTTTATGCCCCACATGAATTTTAAGTGAGTTTTACAGTGGAATAAAAGTTATGAACTAATTCTTTATTGTTGTCACAGATCCTTCCTACTTAGAGTGAAATAACAGACAGCTGATTAATTGTACTCCCAAAACCACACAGCAGGCCATGTTTTTGTTAGATAGTAGAACTCAAAATGTTCAAAAAGCATCTACACTGCAACTCTGGTCTTACAGGTTCAATTAGGTGGCTTGAACTGGTGAAGATGAGGCCCAGCAGATAAACTATCAGCTAGAGCTGCATGTGTCAAGTCAGCACACCTATCATGTAAACCTGGGAAAACGTGGTCTGTTCATTTTTTTTTAACCTTCACGATTCAAGTAAGCCACAGTGTTCATGATGTGGGAAATCACACAAGAGGCTGTAAACATAATATTTTATACCTTTTGTTTGTTCATTTTGGAAGTCTGTAGCGATGAATTTGATTGGAAGTGAAACTCCAGTGGCTATTAGAGGAAGTGCAGTTTCAGGCTTCATTTTTCTGCTGGGGCGAGCCAATCAGTTGCCTAATTTACATTAGCACAAATTGGCAATTTGATATACTGATAAAATAACGTATTACATTAATTAATAAGTAAAATAGATAAAAGGGATCAAAGAGATACATTTACTGATTTTCTTCACAAATTGCACAGAATTTCAAAATAAAAGTACTCAGTTGCCTGTCTTTATCCCCATTGTGTTGATGTCCAGTCTTCCCTCTGTGTGCTCTTGTCTTGGGACTCTCGTCTCATTCTGTTTCCAGCCACAGCGGGCTCAGGAAACATGCAGCACAGTATCAGTTAGCAGTGTCCATTTCTAGGACAACAGCCCACTGCTAATCAGCAATGCTACCAGAGGCCTGTCCACAAATGAAACCCTCTGTTGGCCAAATGCAAAGCCAGCACAACCCAAAGCGGTTGCTCGCAAAGACACTGTAGAGGCCTTTTATTCATTTGATAGTCATTATTGAAGATATTACCAATAAACACCGTCATTTAAGTATTATGCTTTTAAAAGTCTACCAACATTTTGTTAAATATTTAATTTTTTTGTTACATGTACACGCGATAGCTGGAACTCGAAACAAGGGTTATGGCATCTGTATTTTTAAACTTTTTCAGACTCATGATTTATTCCTGTCTTCTGTCTCTTAGCTGATCACATCCAGACTTCAGCTATTCCTTAAACACAAGACTGAGACTGATTTCAGTTCTCTCAGGTGAAGTAATTTAATTCCCAGTTTCAGATGCTAAGAGCAAATTGTCCTATGTAAGAAAGAAATGGTGCTCTTTAGGCAGCAGGAGGGATGGTGGTGTAGTTTATTGTACCAGTTCAGTGGACAGGGTGAATTCTAGTTCTTCTTGACTATGTCTTGCACCATTGCATCAAAACAGATTTTCTCTGTCTCTGCTTGATGCTGAACTCCCACAGAGTACTCTGAGCTGCAAACTTCCCATCAGAAGCAGAAGGTCCGAATGCTTCCTTGTCCCCAGTCCCCAGTCTAGTTTGTTTTGTTCAGTGAGAGATGGCAGGCGGTGGAAGCTGACTGGAGGCCCATCAGCAGGCTGGGGGAGGGCTGCCCGGGCCACTTCCTCGCTGATCCCTTTTAAAGGACATGGGAAACATCAGTAAAGCTCACAAATAAACTCTGGGGGTCCCTTTGAGTCCTGAGTAAACAGAGCTTTCATTAACTTGGCAACACTAAGACAGGAAAAAAGGCCAATTTATTTATTTATTTATTCAAAGAAGAATATTTCAACATGACCAACAACATGAATAAATGTGTAAGTATATAAGCATTCTGTGAACTGGGATCTCTAGAAGCCAATAGGCTTGTAAAGAGGGGCCCTCTACCTACATTTAAAGAAAAAAAAAAATATAACCCTGCCACCACATCCATACCATACATACCCGTTAACTTGTGATACAGTAAAAAGGAGAATCAAGGTTTAGTCTGTATCTTGTAGAACGTTCAGTATTTTGAAGATAGGTTATGCATAATTCTGCAGTAAATTGTCTTTGAGATACTTCTTGAATAATTTAAATGGTTTTTGTGATTGTAAACACTTA
>VUQR01035008.1:0-34746 GCA_015108515.1 Hemichromis elongatus | reverse complement strand
CGACCAAAATATTTTTATGCAAGATTCGAAAGAATCTAACGACACGCATTTTAATAATGTAGTGGAGTAAAAGTACAGATAATTGCTGAAAAATCTACTTGAGTAAAAGTAAAAGTATGCATTATTTTTTTTTACTTAAGTAAAGTATAGATACGTGAAAAATTTACTTAAGTACAGTAACGAAGTACAAATACTTTGTTACATTCCACCACTGTTCACAGGTGTCAATATGTGTACCACAGTGTGTTATACTGCATATGCTATAACAACACCTTTTCAAATATTCATACTGTAGTGAAAGAACTGTAGCTCAAGATTTTTAATAACCAACTAAAACTAAACCAAAAATTAAAGATGATAACGTCTTTAGCTAACCTGCCAGATCAGGCTCTACCTAACTCAACTTATTACATCTTATAATCTTAAAAATGCCCAACTGATGATAGGATGATCAGTTGGGCATTGATTGATCATAGGGAGAAAGGTGGGGCACAGTTTGGAGCTGTCTATTACAGGGCTAAAATATGATGCTAGCCCAAATTCTTTGACAGGAAGGGTGATTAATGAGGAAAAGAATATTTTGTGTCAGAACCGTATTTTTATGCCCTTCTGTACACCTAAATGCACAGGAAAGTCCAATAACAACAGTCAGTCGATGACCTGATGCTCTCGTTTTACTTAAAATACTTAAAATAACTGTGAGTTATGGATGTGGATTCTTATCATGAAGGTATTTTCTAGATCTTTCCTTCAGTGCAGAGCTGCTATTGCGTCACTGTTATGTACTTCAAGTGTACTTATTCGATCGTGGCTCAAAGAGTTGGCAGTTCGTCTTGTAATCGGAAGGTTGCCGGTTCGAGCTCCGACAGTCTCGGTCGTTGTGACCTTAGGCAAGACACTTCACCCGTTGCCTACTGGTGGTGGTCAGAGTGGTGCCAGTGTCCGGCAGCCTCTATCAGTGCGCCCCAGGGCAGCTGTGGCTACAATGTAGCTTACCATCACCTGTGTGTGAATGGGTTGATGACTGTAATGTAAAGCGCTTTGGGGTCCTTAGGGACTAGTAAAGCGCTATATAAATACAGACCATTTACCATTTATTATCAGATCAGTTTAGGAGGTTGTAGCTCAGGAAGTAGAGCGTGTTTTGTGTCAACTCGTAAGGCTGGTGGCTGAATCTTCAGTTGTACGAGTCTGGATGCTCGTTGGGCAAAATACCTAACCCCAATTTAGTCCTTAAAGGTATAGAATAAAGAGCTATATACAAGATAGAGAGTAAGTACCCACCCACTGAACACAGCAATCATCAATGAAACCATTAATAAACAACGTACAGTTAACAGTACTGTTCAACAGTCCCACGTGTTGCATCATCTCTAAAGCACCCCCAACTTGGGACATGGTCTCATGGCTATAACTGGGCTTGAGGCTCTCCCAGTTGGCATTTGGTGAGAAATTAAGAAAAACTAAAAATCTCACAGACACTACAGCTAACGATGCAAAGTGACAAAGTCCACATAAAGACAAAGCCGTGTGTGAAGGGATCAAACATGGCGCTTTTACCAATGAGTCTGGGTTTTGTGCCCCATGTGAACCTAAAAGTAAATGTGGAGTTTTATTTTTAGACTTACTGGACTTATTATTTAAAAAAAAAAAAAAAAAATCTCTTGCCAAATGAGCATGGTTAGGTTTAGGTAAAAAAAAAAAAAAAAAAAAAAAAAAACTGCTTGGTTAGGCGTAAGCACGAATACTACTTGGATTTGTTTAGGAAAAGTTCATGGGTTTGCATTAAAATAGACTCTTTCACAATCTTACCCATGTATTAAAAAGCCTTTCTGGCTTGGCTTTCAGGCAGAAAGCCCTGAAGGCAAAATTCTCCCACGTGCGGTGTTTCTTCCCAATCGGCAAAACTGTGACATTGCAAAACGTGATCAGTCAGTTCCAGTGACAATCCTGTAGCAACGCTGCTGTTGACACTGTTGTAGGGACAACACCGTCAACACCAACACATTTTCAGTTGGTTCTACGATATATAGTGGTTCTAATGTGATGTTTAATACTTTGGTGGTTTTTAAGCTGATTAGTGGATCAATTAATTAAGTTACCTTTTGAAATATTATGCGGCTAAATCTTTTCCAGGTCGACTCTCCCTGGGTTTTGGTTGGAAAAAGAAAGAATTTGGAAAATTTTCAATATTTATGACATTTTACGCATGAAATAAAAATATATCTGAAAAAACATAAAAGTAGACCAAATGTGGTGGCTTAAAATTAGCCGCATGAACATAATGCAGATACTGTACAAGAGCAAACATGCTGGAAGGCTGACTGACAAATATATTCCAGCCAAAAATCATGAGTCAGTCAATTAATTCGTTCAAGCACTTTGACAGAAAACTGGCAACAACTTTAAAAACCACTGACCACAAATCCTCCAGATCGAGCTTCTGCAATGTGACTTGTTGTTGCTAGATAAAAAACTATATTTATATATTCTTTTATTTTGGAAAATGAAATGCAGTTTTTGCAAATATTTTGTTGAGCAAATTACTATTCTGCTTTTCTGTCAAATGTATAATGTTACAATGAAAGATGCTACTATTAAACATAACGGCTCTTAGGGCTCAGTTTTCAGGTAGTATTCTGTCTGATATCTAATGGGGTCATTCCTTCTCAGAGTATTTTCTGTTCAACAATCTCAGAGTAGCCTAACAATTGTATTGTCCTAAGTTTAGACAAATACCATTTTTTGTTAAAAATGTAGGTTCCTATATCAAAAACTTTTCTGTTTTACTCTTCTTCTCTTCATTTAAGATAAAGATAAAGAAACTTTTATTGTCATTGTAGTTATACAACGAAATTTGTTTGGTAGCTCACAGAGGCCAGCAGCAATAGAATAAAACAAGACAAGAAGCAGCATAGTAACATAATAAACATAATAAACGTAGTAAAAGTATAAATATAAAAAGGGCACTTAGCACAGTAAATAAAAGAAAAATATAATAGTATTTACAATATGGTAGTTTGTGCAGTGCAAACAGTATAATATAATATAGCAGTATTTACAATGTGGTAGTTGAGTGCAAAATGAATGTCCTATAAAATGTCTAAGATAATAAATATAACAGTATTTACAGTGTGGTAATTTAGTGCAAACATCGATGCCCAGTAAGTGACTTTGTGTATTAGCAGCAGACATGACAGGAGAGAGGGGGAGTTAGCTATTATGTGTTAGGGGAGGGGTGGCACAGGCTCACAGGTACAGGGGGAAGAATATGAGCTAAAACAGCTTGTTTCAGATAGGAAGAACTCAGTCAACATCTAAATGTACATTATTCAGGCTTTAGCACTGCCACTTTTCAGTCAGTGTGAATGGAGTGATGTCATACACTTTGCTTGCACTACTCACACTAAAAAGTTAAGAAAAGTTCAAAAATTCAGCAAATCAAATCACATTATGAAAAAGATCATGGGGGCTTTTTTTGTGTAGTTTAGCATCAAAATCTAAAAGGCGTTGATCTTTGCTTTGGTAACAAGCCTGCTCTATATGAACAAAGTTAGTAAAAGGAAGCTAACTAGTCCACCTAACTGCTAATCAAGGCTTTGGCTAGCTTGCCTTATGAATTCTATTTTATTCACGTAGTGCCAAATCACAACAATAGTCGCCTCAAGGCACTGTATATTGTATGGTAGACCCTACAATAATACATACAGTATATTATGAGTGAGTATTTATTGTTCCTGATGATGGTAAATGGTAAATGGCCTGTATTTGTATAGTGCTTTACTTAGTCCCTATGGACCCCAAAGCGCTTTACACTACATTAAGTCATCCACCCATTCACACGCACATTCACACACACACACACACACTGGTGATGGCAAGCTACATTGTAGCCATTATTGTTACAGCCCCCTTGTTTTGTATTGGTTGGTTGTTTGTAGCCAATGCTGCTTTTATTTTTCTGTTTGCTGAGGTTTTTCTGTAATAAAACTTTTCGACTCCGATCTTCCCCAGACTCTCTTTTATGCCCAAGCAGAGTTGGGTCGCAACATTATAAATATGTCAGATAAATTACTGCAAATGAATTCCACTGTGTGGTATAGCATTTTCTCTCTATTATTGATTGGTATTTACCTTACAACGTAAAGCGCCTTGAGGCAACAGTTGTTGTGATTTGGCGATTTGACACAATATAAATAAAATTGAAGTAAACTGAATTGAGTTGCAGCTACAAAGCCTAGATTCAGATAGTATTTGCAAGCCTCTCTTTGTGCCCCTAAGTGGTACAGACAATGCCATCCAAATCTAATCTGTCCCCAGGTAAGAGCGTGATATTATCTCCCTTACGTACCAAGTTGCTATTGAATAATTGTTTTTGCAGAACTTTAGCTTGAATCAGATTAAGCCCCGCCACTGAAATTAGACTGAGCTCTCTTATCTTGGTTGGCGTGGTTGAGCGGGATGGATGGTGGCTGTGGTGGTCTGGCACAACCTTCAGCTGCGGGTGTTGAGTCATAGCACGTGTGAGTCACTGATGGAGGGGTGTTTGGAAGAGGTGTGTGTGTGTATTGGGGGGAGGGGGGCTTGATAGGGTAAATGAGGCTTGCTGAGGAGCACTCACTGGTTGGATGGCTGGTTACTCCTGATAGGGCCCACAGGGACCAACAGCACAGGGACCTCATGGCCCATTAATGTGTGGAGCAAGCACGAAGGATGGAGGTCCACACTGGGCGAAATTCCAATGCAAACACTCGTCCTAACACCACTGCCGGGCAAAGAGCTCTCAAACTATACAAGCTGTACAAAGAAGCAGTGATACTGTTGGAAAATACAGTTTGTGTAAATACCTGGAACTTATCAGGACTAAACTAACAGCCTCAAAAGTCGGTAATACACATCAAATGTGATGCAGCTCAGCACTGATTGCATAACCGCCGCAATTTACCATAAATCAGGCCAAAAGAAACAGAGCTGTGGTGACAAATTGTTAATAAAAGTTTATATAAAAAGGACAAATGTCACCCTGTGTGATGCAATTTGCCATGTTTCCTGTAAATCACACCATCTACTGCTTTACCTTCGTCTTAATAACTAATGATAAATGCCTGTAGTGCCAATGCACAGAAAAACAGCACTGATCAAAGTATAGATATCAGCTTTAACTGTTTACTTAAAGCCAAGACCTGCCAAGAATAACTTGGCAGATATTTGCTGGTTCAGGTAATGAGGGCTAACACAAAAACACAGCCATAAAAAAATAGCCACACCTCTGTGCAGAAACAAGCCCTTCTGTGGAACTGAGTGAAGCCCTTTTGTTTGACCTTCATCCTTCTTGCCTGCTACAAATTCAAATTCAATATCAGACCAAGAGATCAACAAAAAATTGCTAAGAATGTAAGTGGACGTGTGCCGAGTAACCAGACTATTAAAATGTTACTAGGCCCTAAACTAATTAAACGTACAGCACAAGTTAACAGTTGTTTCTCTGTTGCTTTACGTTACAAGGAAACATGCAACTACAGTACAGCAACCCCTTCTTTCTTTCTGTGACAGGATAATTTAAACAAGCAAGGGGGAAAGAAAGCAGATGATAGCTGCGCAAACCAGTGTTGTTCTGCAGCACTTTGATGTAGGAAAGTGTGTCAGCTTTGTCAGAGTACAGAGTACAGGCTGAAAACTGCTCATGCTAATCTAACACTGAGTGAATGCAACATTATGCAAAGCGCCAAGATTTGAAACACGCTTTCAAAGCTCCTTTTTTTTGGATGCTGGCTGCGTTTTGTTCTGTCCTCTGTCCAGATGATCTCACGCTGCTTCAATAATGTTGAGGTCCGGGCTCTGGGGAGGCAAATCCATGACTGATGATGTTAAATTGTGTGTTCTTCTACACCGTTATGCTTTTAGTGCAAAGGCTGTAAACAATAATTTCTGGATGGCGCCGCATGGTGGATCAAAATCTGAAAATACTTTTCTTCGTTCACAACTGCTGTTTTGACAAGGTCCCTAATATCACTGGGCAAAATTCAACCCCAAACCATGACATGGCCACCATCATGTTTTACAGATGTCTGTAGACACTTATCATTGTATCACCTCAGCCTGATTCTCTTCTTTAAGTAAAGCTTTTTTACAGTCACCCTTTCACTGACACCATTTCTGATGAGGCTTCAGTGAACAGTACAGGGAACAACTGAAGATCCAGATGTATATCTGATCCTATGTCAGATATTTGCTGGATTGTTATCTGATTCAATGACTCTCAGATACTGATAATCTGCTGTAGATCTTCCATTTCTTTTGCGTCTTCTCCGGCTTCTTTAATATGCAAACCTTCTGAGATATGCCAAGTTTCCAGCTCACAGCGCTTTGGAAATCACCTTGTTGTTGCAAAAATACCATTTTATGCCCATAAAACTTTGGTTATCTTTGGCATTTTTTATAGATTCAACAAAAGAAATTTGAGGAAATTATGTTTTGTGACAGGCTGTTAGTAGCAAAGGGCCAAGAGATACAATTTAAAATTTGTTCTTTCCTAAGTTGTCTAGCTGTTATGTGAATACATGATACGGGTGACTCCACAGAGTTTGATGCATTTTTATGTTTAATGTTTTGTTTTTTTATGTATGATTCATATTTCAGTGTTAAGTTGCTCAACAAAGGGGGAAAAAAAACTCTGAAAATGGTCAGGGCTGGACTGAAATGAGTGGACAAGCAGCCAATGTAACTTAATAACTTTGAAATGTACACAACTGGCCCTGCACTGGCCTCCAGCACTCTGACGTTGGAAAAGGAGAACTGGAAACCAAACATGTCTTTTTACACAATCACTTGATCTGAAACGGAGACAAGTTTATTAGGTCGATCGAAGCAAGGCATACGCTGAAGCAGGGGGTGACACACTCACTGAAACGTCATGCTAGGCCAAGTCAGGCTGTTATAAAGTGTCATCTGACAATACAGTCAAATGTTCACATGTCAGAGTGCACACATATGAATACAGGTGTACCCTGAACTTCATGGTGAAACTTTTATCGAGGTCAGATTAGATAAAGCACAGGATGCTTTCAGAAGGCTCAGCTCAGAGCCTGAACACAAAGATAAGCCTCTACAACAGCAATGTGAAGTTCTACCAACCAATCAAGGTCTTCAACAATGGCTGTCTTCGCTCAATGTGCAACGTCTTCAGACCAAAAATCTGCCCTGAATTGGACGCAATCAGGTAGAGCAAGAAAGGCAGACCACAGAAAACTAGTAGAGGAGCTATGCTGAGCTACAGGGACCTTTAAGGTGCAGAGAGCGTGAGGATGAAGGTCAAACATTTGCAGCTTTGTGTCTCACATTTAGCAAAGAAGACTAGTAAGAGTAGTTTGGTATCCCTTAGAAACAAAACGTTTGAAAACCGTCGAGGTACTCCAAAAAAACATTGCTTTTTACTTCTGTCACCCTGCCAAAGCGTGTCCATGTACAATTCTTGAGACTGACGAGCCTTTTAGCGAAAGTCCCGGATGCGTGGAGACATGAAGAAGAGGCTCTGACTGTTGATTTTGAATTGCTGGATCAGAGTCTACACATTAACCCAAGCATGGAAAGCAAACCTCATATGCACAGCGTGGAAAACCACATACATCATTTCAGTCTGTAACAAATAAGATTAATGCGAGCTCTACTGGGGCGTGCACATTGCTGTGGTGTTCAATGCACAGCAGCCAAACCAGGCAGACCGCAGCGCAAGACCTCTGGGACTGGCACAGTGAGCCTCTGTGAAAGACGGGCCTCGTCTGTCACTCAACAATGAGGCATCATTCACAGACCCCGGCAGGATGCACAGCATCAACTGTTATTATTATTAATAAATCCTAAGTATAAATGGAATCTGCAAAGGGATATGGGGATTTAAGACTATAAACATTAACTCAAAACATAAATGGAATGTGCGGACTGAACAAGAAAATGTGTTTTGATAGCTTATTTGGAGGTCAAATGGAATAAAGTATATAAACATTCCTCTAAAAATAAAATCCTACGCTTTTTGTGGTGGAAAAACATAAACAGAAAGTGACATTTATAGTGTGTTATGGTGAATCATTCAGAATAAGAGCAGCAGAAACCCCCGTTGAGAAAGAATAACAATGGGATGCTTCAGAACAAAATAAAGCAGATAAAAGCCAGCTAGCTCGTAACTGCTTTGGTCAGATAAGGACTAACAAGATCTGGATTGTGACACTGGATTTTCAGATAAAGAGTTGGCTACCCACAGCAGCTTCACCGGGTAATAACAACCACCTACCTAGCTGCTTCTATTCCCATATCATGGCACAAGCGTTTGATAGCTAATCTTTTAGCGCCGTTAGTGAGGGGTGCTGAGGCCTGGAATGGGAACTGTGGGGGTTTGTGCAGATGCCTGTATAGATAATGTTCACAGGCTTGTCGTCACAAATAATCAAGACTGAACGTGCGTGTGGAAGCATAGGGAGATAAAGATAACTTTAACTAAACTCGGGTTTTGGTTCATCACTTACAAAGTTGACCGAACTCCCACGGAAAAGCAGATAAAGAGAAACGGAGATTTGGTCCTTTTTATCTTTCTGATGCTGTCACCGTCTGTTTTATCAGCCTTTGTGTCTACAATCCCCCTTGATCTCTGTTTGTGTTAGGCACCTTAAGCATTAAGCCGAGTCGGCCCTCTGTGATGTTGGCATCTAAAAGGCAGCAAAAGATGCTTCAGAGGAAGTAAATCCAATTTATGTATTCCACTGAAACATGACAACCGGGGTAATTCCACACCGAGAGGAAAAAAACAAGAAAAACAAACCGCACGTGACTTTCTTTCTGTGAAACCCAACCCTCTAAGGAGAAATAAGAAAAAAAGGAGGAAACCGAGTTAAAATCTCTCACCTGCATGGTAGGCCACTGATCCTCGGCTCCACCCCGGATGTCTGTTCTTGGGGTAGTCCTGCACAAACACAGACACACCGGTCACAATAGATATCTGCACCGGGTAGCGTCACCGATTAACAGATAACAGACTGACGGATGAGCTAATGAACGGTACAAACAGCTTTTCATCAAGATAAATATACATTTTTTGACAGTCGGAGTTTTAAGCAGTCAGGAAAACAGGAAGATACACAGATTTCAAAGCAATAAAGGTAAAACAGACTCATGGGCTAATGATAAATCTCTTCTCACAGAAATCCTGCTGGCCTCATTACCTGCAGGCTGGAATGAGAATTAGCATCTCAGAATTTAAGGGCTATGGTTTCTCATTTACAACAGAATGAAGTGCTCAAAGTTGGGAGTTGAGGCATTTGAGTATCTGGGAGGGATTGACTGATAAATTGGTGCACTGTCTGCAGCGATGACAGAGCTGTTGCAGGAAAGAGAGAGCTGAGTGTTAATTTAATGCTCAATCTACGTCCTTATCGTCACTTGCAGCCACGAGTTCTGAGTAGTGACCAAAGAAAAATAAGATCACAGATACAAAGAGCGGAAATGAGCTTCCTCCAAAGGGTGTGCTCAGCCGGATGAGACGAAAGATGATGAGCAGATAGGTCATTCGGGAAGAGCGCAGAGTAGAACGGCAAACACTCAACAGTGAAAGGAGCCAGTTGATATTTTTAAGAATTTGACGAGGACGCCTCTTGGGTGCCTGCTAGGTTAGGTGTGTGGGTATTTCCAACCAGAAGGAGACCCTGGGGTAGGCCAGGGACATGCTGAAAAGATTACAAGTCTGGGCCGTCTTGGGAAGGCCTCGATGCTGTGACACTTTGGTGATGGCTAGCTTAAACAATGTTTACATTTAATGAACTTTTACTCTGAGTCAGCTCCAAACTAACAGACCAATTTTCATGCATTTGCATATCACAGCTCAAATTACATAAAGCAGTGGTTCTCAAACTTTTCACAAGGAGTACCACCACATAAAATATATGAAGTATCTCCCTTATGACCGACATTAAAGTACAGTAGCATAGGCTTATTTAACACCACATACAGTTTACACAAGACAATTTTATTACTTATATGAATGTTATTTATTTCTCTGACGTCACGTCACGTGAACTTTTAATGATTGGAAAAAGTTAGCGTTCATCCTCCAGCTTCACCGTGTTTATATTATTGTAACCTTGCTGGATCCGCTGCCCACCTGCCGTGTGATGACCCTCCGGGAGCCCCCCACCCAAGGAAAATACACCGGTGCTGCTGTGGTGCTATTCCGGGCCGAGAAACTCCCCTCTGTCTCTGGCCTAGGTGATGGTACCGCTCTCGAGCTCATGGAGAGCACGCTGTCCTTGGTAGGAATGGATGACGGCGGATTCCTCTTCACTCATGTCTTCCTCCGGACAGTTGCCGGTGCAAGCTGGCCCCGCCAACTCCCCGCTGCTGGCAGCGAAGGATTATCGGTGACTTGCATAAGAAAGGATCACACTCTCCTGGCTTATAGGAACTTCGGGATTCAGGCGATAGTTCCCGACTCACCAAGGGCATCTCCCACGCCCCCACTGAATCTCCCGAGGGCCTCCGACTCATCGATGGTGGCTGGGATCGCAGCACCGCGGAAAAGGGCTGATTTTTTACCATCAGCGTGACAGTGCCGTGCTGCCTTTGCAGTTTTAAGGCCCAGGGAAACTAGCCCGGCCAGCACTCTGTAGCGGCCGCGACCGCTGGCGATAAGAAAAGGCTGCTCTTTATAGAGGACTCACGTTTGGGGAGACATTTTCTGGTTAATCTTAAAAATAAAATTGGAGATTTCCCACATACCACCACGGAGAGCCCAAGTACCACTAGTGGTACGCGTACCACCATTTGAGAAAGACAACCTTAAAGACAAAAAGCAGGTTTATAAGCAGCCGCTGATCAGTCACCACCTAGATACTGCTATAGCCACGAGCCAGCGTCACTGAAAGGCTATTTTGGCTGAGCCAGGTGTTTTCCACTCAGAGTTGAGAGGTTTATCAATAAGGATTTGAGATAAAACGGTGTGTAGTTTATTTGCCGTTTATACCTCAGAAACTGCTCGACAAAAACATATTTTTGGTCATACTTTGTCAGACAGCAGAGGCAATGCTAAACATTGGAAAGACCAAAGAGACCGGTTGTTCTCGACTGCATGAATGCTCTGCTGTTTTTGTGCATAGTTGGGGATGTTAGTCTGCGTCGTTGTCCGGCATTTTGCATACCTCATTACATTTAAAAAATAAAGATCATGTTGTTATAAGTAAGACTTCAAAGTAACAAATGAGACTATAATTCAAAAGGAAAGTGTGTGCAGAGCCTAAAGATGAGCAGAATCAAGGGTTGTTTTCCCAATTCTACCCCACTGGGTTTCTTTCTGAAGCTAGAAGAGTCGCCTCCTGCTGGTTATTAGAAAGAAGGCGTGCTTAAGGACATGCAGAGTTTCCACTCAAATTCTTTTATATATATATATCATCTATGGAGTGTACACACCAGAACTGGTATATGTTTCTCAAATAGAAGTTTTTACATGGCATTCAACCACAGCTTCACCGGCTCCATCCTGTGTTGAAACATCAGCTCTACTCAGACCGAGCTGGAGCGTCGTCTCTCAACAAAACAGAAAAAAAAATGTCTGATTTCACTTCATAATAACAAGGTTAAAATGATTTAATGTCGTTTTATGTCCATTTATATTTCATTTATGCTAAACAGGCTGGCAGGCAGCGTGCACGTCACAACACACAGTGGCAGATTTAGATCTAGGCAGCTCTGCAAAGTAGAAAGCCAGCCTTCAGCTTTCCAGAGGTGTTTGAAATGGGTTATTTATCCATGTTAACATGCTAATGGGTGTGAGGATCATCTGTTTTGAATACCTGTCAGCGTCTGCTGAGGGTGTGTTTTGTTCTCTCTCTCTCTCTTTCCCTCTCTCCATCTGTCTGCATGTACAGTGTGTGCGCCTTTCTCCAGGTTTCACCATGCCAACAGTAATAACTATCAGGCCAACTTTTGGATAAGATCACAGAATGACTCAGAGGTAATTACTAAAGATTTTTATCTGTTTTGTAGGCAGCACATCCATTACTGTAGAAACACACTACTGAGCAAGAGAGAAACGAGAACGAGGCCACAATGACATTATGGTTTTCTTTTATCTCTCAGTGGGCAACATCTTATAAATACTTACTTGTACATCCTCTCTTTTTCTCTAAAGTAAACTCTCCCCACTGCACTTCTTTTCATATAGTATTAGCACACAAAAGGCAACCAGAAGACCTTTCATTTTCATCTTGTCAAAGAAATCCAAATATGACCAGGATGACGTCCAGAAAAGAAAAACAAATCAGCCTTTAGCAAGTCACTGCGAAGGGAACTGTGCTTTTATTCAAACAGGCTCTGACTGATGACTGATGCAGACTGAATAGGTAATACATTACCCAAAGCAAAATAAGCCAGATGAAATTATTACTATTAGCACCTGTGTGGGATGAGAGGTGAACAACCCCAGGAAATGGAGATGGATGGAGGGGGGGAAAGCCAGAGAAGAACAGAGTGAGACATCAGCAGAAGAAGAGAGAGACATGGAGGAATGCAGCTACCGCTCCAAGCCTGAAACCCCTTGATCCGCCAAGTCTGCTCCTCTTCCCCCTCGTCTCAACCACAAGCCTGAGGATTCCTCTAGCTGACTGGCATGTGGGTTCCCCCAGAAGGAAAGGAACGTCTGGGTGTTTTCTCCCTGATTGATGAGCCTGATCAGTGCTTTCTAAAATAAGGCACTATTAGAAACAGCTAAAGAAATAAAGTGAAGATTTAGAGTTTCTAATGTAAACCGCAGACATGTATCTGATAAATGAATCAACCATTAAATGCTTATTCTCATAGATGTCTTTGTGGTAATTGTTGTGTCATTTATAATTCAAAACATCTCCTCAGTGTATTCCATCCATCAAAATAAGTATGATGTCCCTTCCACAACCTACTGATTTAACTAACTCTGATTTAATAACGCCTATTGGCTAGACTACCACACATTTTATTCAACCATGAAAATTATCTGCGCAGGATAAAAAATGTATACTTTTTAGAGTAAAAAAGTCTCAACAGCTGTTAGATGGATTATCAGGAAACTCAATGAAGACATTCGTCATCTTTGTGAACTCAGGTGACTCGACTGATCGTAATTTGTTAGGTCAAAAATCTAATTCATCCAGCACTTTGGCTTATAATCAAAAACCTCTGACAGTTGGGAAAGTTTGCACAAAAAAGCAACCTCAACTGATGTCATCCGCATAGACTGCATATGTAAATAGATGTAGCCAGTGTGACATCACTGACTGGTTTCTGGACTTTGCATTGAAAGAGCGAAAGTGAAAGGAAAAGTTTACAAGATGCTAGTGAGGCTCACTGTGGCGTATGCTTTGGAGACGGTGACACTGACAAAGATATGTGTTCGAGCTGGAGGTGCTAGGATGGATTAGAAATGAGTATATCAGAGGGACAGCTCAGATCAAGCGCTTTAGAGGCAAAGTGAGAGAAGCATTGGAAATGTGCTGAAGAGGGAACACTGGGTACACTGGACAAAGGATGTTGAATTGGGAGCTTCCAGGCAGAGAGAAACAAGTAAGAACATAGAGAGGCTTCAAGGATGTAGTGAAGGAGGACTTGCAGAGGGTTGGTGTGACAGATGAGGATACTAGGATCAGAGTGAGATGGAGGCTGATGTGATGCCTAAAGAAACGTATAACAGAAACGCTCGAGGTGTCCGTATTTGGGAACATCGTGAATGATCGAGGGCTGAGTGATCAACTAGTGCTTGGAAACTTAATTAGTAAACTGCCGCCATCAACTGTAGAGATGAATTAAATAATACATGAAACTTTACTAGAGACTGATTGGGAAGTCTCTATTAAATCATATTAGTCAGATAAAAACTTCTTTTGGTTGCTCCCTTTATATAATCTATCAAATTCTTCATAAACGGTACCAAGATCACAAATACAGACTCAAACTAGACCACATCAAGGTGTACGAGTTATAAAAATATGTAAAGGTGAGCGTTTTAATATGGGAGTCATTATGGATTGATTTGTTTTTGGAGTCAGCTTCAACCACCCAGTTTTTGGCACCTCTCCATTCATTTTTTTTTTTTTTTAGCCCTGAAGGTTGATGCTCAGTTATCCAAAAACAGTGTTAAGCTGGCCAAACACTCCATATTCTGGCAGCCTTTTACGTACACGTATGTTATTTATTAAAAAATAAGCAAAATTTTATAAGTACTATAAAATTGTGCTTATTTATGAATATTTTTATTTCCTTTATAAGGTGCTGAATCTTTGTTTGGTCGTGCAACTTTAGCCTGGATCTCTCAGCGTGACAGTGGTGCTGTATTCGCCTCATTTCCTGCTCAGCATTTATTTCTTGGACTGCACCTTAGTGTCACATTTTAAATGTGCCAAGAAAACAATCTGAGTAGAGCCTGATAGTGTTTAGTTCCCCTTTATTTTTGCAGATAATTTTGTATAATTCAAACTTAGCCAAGAGATAAGCATTGTTCTCTTGAGGATGCCCAACTTCTCCAAGTTTCATTAAAACCATCCTATAGTTTTTGTGTAATCCCTTTTACAGTGAGACAAATATAAATAGATGAAAGTGCTCTGAACATATAACAACAGGAAGTCCTGCAATAGCTGGTATGGCCTCACGCTGAGCCTTGATATCAACATCAGAGCCCGTCGAGAATAAAACATACAGATATCTCTAAAAGAGCTTGATTAATTAATTTTTTCTGCATTACTGCATTTTTTAGTGTTTATAACTAAACTTCCTGTGTTAATACTCTCCTGCAGCTTTTGCACTATATTACATGGTTTTATTTTCCCAGTTAGAAACCATCCATAGACATGTACACTCTGCAGTGCTGCAATTTTGGTATTCAATAAGTGATATTGCCACTAATTACATCTACACTCCTCTATTGATGACTGGTTTACTCTCACAAACCCCAAACTTTTAAAACATGGTCACTACCCCCATTTGGCTAAAGCAATGCAAAGAACTGTAAGCTCCTGGAAAGAATAATAAACGTTAGGGTTGAATCCACAGCATGGAAGAGCAAAAGCCTCCGATATCAGATCCACAGCTGCTATCAGAGCAGCCTGCATTTCCACACTGTGGCAGAGTAAACAAGTCTGAAAAAGTATGAGTGGGAAGGTGCGGGCAGAAAGGAAAACCATGTGGAAGCAGATACCCATCACCTACTGCTGCTATCACACTGACATATCACAGCGCTGTCTAAAAATATAACTTAAACCATGAAGTGCTGCAGATGTGCATGTATGAGTATTTGCGTGCATAAGTGTGTGAAGATGGCACAGTTTGCAGGAAGGGAAAGTACTGTTTCTGTTTGTACGTGCCTCACCTATAGGGGTTGGACACAGGCTGTGTGGGGAACTAATGCAGGTCTGTTTGTTTAACCCCATGTCATCAGGCTAAAACCTCCAGCTGCCCACATAACAGCAACTGTCTGTCATTAGCCAATGATGTGACTCGAGAGAAGAGAACAACAGCCTATCTGTGTGTATTTGTTTGGGCATGTCCATCACCTTTTATGGATGCAAGTTCAAATGCAAGATGAAATGAGATAAATTGCTAAATTTGCTCTGTTATTGAACGAGCGCCAGAGAGAGAGAGTGCATAGCTGATGTTTAGCGTGGCAGCGTATTATTCATTTTAAACAGGAATGTGTCGCAAAATTTATAGCTATTTTCCAAAGAAATACCAAACAGTTTGTCGGATAGTACAATCATTTAAAGAGCAGGTTCCAGAGAACCGTGATTCAAGTCCAGGCATACCTGCAGCTTCTGTATCATCGTCATTACTCTAGCTGCATGAAAAGTAATTCATAAAACCTAACTTTATTATATGAAACCATATAAAATGTCCTGACTGATACACAGAAGCCTCTGACTGAGGTAGAGGTAAAAGGTGCTTTACTGGAAACTACTGCAAATGGTGCCAAGGAGGTACTAGGAAACCAAAACATCTCTTCTGAGAGAAGAGAACACCAGATATAAGTCAGAGGCAGCAGGACTTTCTGTTGGTTTGTGTGAAAGCAGCTGATAAGGGGACAGAATTATATGTTAGTGGAGCTTATTGCAAAGCAAATAAATTACAGATATCGTACGGCATTACAATCACAGCTCCCGCTATGCCGTTACACAGATAACAGCATAGTTATCACACTGTTCTGCAGAAGTGCATTCAGGCTTGTGTTTTGATGTACCTTGGAGACAAAGATTGAAAACCTATGCTTTAGACTACTGCTTAAAAAGTTTGGTGTCACTTAGGCTACATTCACACTGCAGGTCTTAATGCTCAATTCCAGTTTTTTGATCAAATCCATTTTTATTTTTTTTTTGTCTGGTTGTTCACAATACAAATAAAATGTGGCGGCAAACGCGCTCCAGTGTGAACGGTTCACAGCCCTCAAAGCGGTCCGCATGTGCAAAAGAAGACGTCACACACAACGCGCTCTGTTTACAGAAGTAACACCTACAGAGCTAGTAGGTGTTGTTGCACCAGTCTATCAATTTCTGCACAGTCGTAACTGACAGAATTTTGACAAATTAATTAGAGAAAGAAGGCTAAAGGCTAAAGGCTGAGGATAAAGACAGCCCGTGCCTTAACAATGTCCAGTTTCCGCCGCCATGCTTTCTCGTTCGTCTTCTCCGGCGCTGATAATCGGCGTCTGTCTCGTGTCAGTGACGTAAAAGACGGATTTAATGCGACACGACCGTTCAAACAGCAGTCGCTTTCTAAAACATCGGATATGTATCGGATTTAGTACCACATATGAAAGTGACCCAGATCGGATTTGAAAACATTGTATTTGTGCTGTTCACACTGTCATACCATGATCGGATATGGGTCGCATAGGGCCAAAAAAGACGGATCTGATGCGCTTTCGCCTGCAGTGTGAACGTAGCCTTAGAACAGTTAGAAATGTTCATAATTGAAGAAAAAAAAAAGATCAAAAACCATTAGTGATCTTTAGTCGTGCTGTTTAGTGTGCTTTCACGTGAAGAAAAGAAAAAACAAGCCTTCATACAGCGGTCCTCATAAACAAGTTCCAGTTTGGGTTTTACGTGTACCATTTGTTGAGTTTACAACCTGCTTCTCAAACTTGTGTTTATTCTCGTCTACTTGTTCAGTTCTGCTCTGACGCTTCCACTTGTCTTTCTGCTTTAGTTATCCAACTTACACTGCTCAATCAGCTGACTTCCAGCCTAAAAGCCTCCTGCTTCTGTCCAGTGGCCAAGAAACTATTACACATGCCAATGTAAAAAAAAAGAAAAGGACAGACTGAAAGAATGTGCTGCTCTGTATCTTTAAACGTACCCTTTATTTTCTCAGTTTAGTGATTAATTTATTTGTAAATGAATGGTTAAAAAATGTTGGGCTGTGAATGATACCTTTTCATAGTTCAAGTTAACATCTTCAGACATCATTTACATCTTTTCCATCTAGGCACTGTCCAAACCCCCAAAGATGCACGGTTTAATCCACATTTGTGAAGGAGCTGTTGCCCAGTATTTCTGAGACTTGTTTACGAGAAAGGGGAAAGCAGAGCAGGAGACTGAAAGATGGATTGTCATCTGTGCTGACGTGGACGCTGTACTGATCTGCTGTTGTAAAGAGAGAGCTGAGAGTGAAAGTGAAGCTTTCGAGTTACACTTTAACCCTGAACTATAGCCAAACACTGCGGGTAGTGACCGAAAGAATGAGATCTCAGATAAAAGTAGCGGAAATGAGATTCCTCCCAAGGCTGAGCCTTAGATATAGGGTGAGGAAGCTGTTCATTCAGGAGGGACTCAGAGTGCTACTGCTCCAAAAAGAGCAGGATGCATCCTGTGCACCTCCTAGTTGAGGTGTTTTGGGCATGTTGAGCTTGGAGGAGACCCCCCAAAAAAACCCAGAAGATGCTGAGAGATAACAGATCTTGACTGGCTAAGCAATGCATTGTTGGCCCATTGGAAAAGTTGGGTGGCCACAGCTTAGACCAAGATAAGTAATAGTTTTATGAAAGCATGAAATAATTAAGTTTTAGAAACTGGAAGTAGTGATTGTTTTGGCGATGTTGCATTAAAAATAAATGACTGTTTAAAGCCGAATTTATACTAAGTAGCATCCCTGACCCTGTTGTTGCACTGGTAGTGATCAGAGGCCTTGGCACAGTAACTGATCCTTTGTTTTATCCTAAGCTGACCCTGCTAGAAAGAGATTCTTGGAGCAGCACTAATAACCGGTCAGAAGGACTGCTGCATCACAAGAGGAAAAGGAAGAGCGCTGTTCCCAGGACCTGTTCCCGGGGCACACCAGGACAGAGGAAACCGTTTTATTTCTTGTTTGTGTGTACAAGCGTGTCGGTGTGTGTATGTGTAGCTTTGTGACCGGGCTGATGTACATTATCGGAGACTCAATATAAGAGGGTCAAGGGTGAAGTGAGAAAACCATCTGTCTTTTTCAAACGCTGATGGCTACTCAATCAAATACTTTCCGTTCACTCCTCTGTCATATCCATTTTTCTCTCCCAGCTGCATCTATCCTCCCGCAGGGTTACCGTCATTTTTTGTAGGATTTTACGCAGATGGCAGTTGTTTGTTTTTCAAAACATGAGGGCTTTCCTGCTTCTTTTTTTTCACCTGTGTTTTTCCCTTTCCCTTGATTTTTCAAGCTCCTGACATTTTACCTTGATTCTCCACCTTGCCATCTACTCTCTACACTCTTCCACCCCATAATTAATCCTAGATCTCTTTGTCCCACAGCCTAGCAACCGCTGTGTGTACCGGATGAAAAACAACTGTGCTACCAAGCGTATGCATGCTGTACATTCATAAAGACCCTTATCTTCCCTCTTCAGAGGTATGAGAGAGAAAGCGAGGGGGTCATGACAGGTCTAGGAATGGCAGTGGGGTCAAAACAGATCTTAGATTATGAAACACACAAAACAACAGCATTTACTTTACACACAAAGAATTCAGACTTATCACATAGCCCAAATTCTTAAGACTTTCCCTTTTGGGCAGGAAACAGGCAATAGTGGCTTAGGGGATTTGAAAAATTTACTCTGCCCCACCTCCTTTTTCGCCTTTTCTTTTGATCTGTTAAGTGTTTTTTTAAAGCTTAAAAAAAATTCCCTGAACTTAACGCTTAATAATGTTTAAAAAGTTGAGCAATGTCAGGCTATAAACATGTTTTTATCTTCTGTTAAACTTTGGCAATGTTAACATAGGAGTATATTGAGACTGGTTTACTTTTGCAGCCAGCCTTAAGTGGCCATTGGAGGAACTGCAGTTTTTGGCACTATCATGCTGGCTTCATTTTTCAGCCAACTTGGAAAGCTAATGCTTGGTTAGCACATTTGCAAGCTAACTTTTACTAAATGACATTTAACACAGAGTGCAACACGGGCTAATAGGAAAGTTATTAGCAGCTTCAGAGGTATTCTGAAAATCTGATCAGATAAAGTCATAATAATGCATAATGCAGGATTGTTGGGGTCGCTGCTGATACCGTAACGTGTATCAAAAAGGGAAAAGCTCCTTTGGCATTGCTCCTCAACTTAGGCTTTTATACCAAAAACCCAGATTAAACCCAAAAAACAAAAGTAATTCAAAAAAGGTGAGGGGACCTGAAAGCAAGCAAACGGAGTTAAGTAATCGCTGCTCAACCGCTTCCTCACCCTGCACTGTCTGTTTGTGCTTACTTACGAGTGTGAAAACAGACATTTGTCTGGTTTTATCCGTTTCTGCATATAAAATAATTCTGAAAATATAACAATACTGTCAGCTAACATTCTTGGCACGTGTATTTGTTGCAATATCATTGTTGGCTGACACAAAAGATAGTTCTTATCATTATTTGTGGATTCTGAAATGCTATTAAAATTCAAAATTATAAATAATTATAATTTTATAATTACTTTCACTGATTAATGTAGAAAGTGTTACAGAACTACTTATTGCACTGAGTGTGGAATGAATGAATATAAGCATTAAACTGTGATACTGCAAGCTCTTACCTTCACAGTCGCAAGAAGGTCTGCCCTAAAGCATACCCTGCTTTATCCCTCTTTTACACTCTACTGGAGATCATAATTTACAAAACGAGCATGATGTCCAGTATATCACAACATTGTCCATTTAAACAATTCAGGTTTTAACTTTTTTCTCATTTTGAAGAATTCCATAGCTACGAAGGAAACATGTAAGTGGAGCACGCGTATGCAGTGCAAGTCTATTTTTCCACTCACCTTCTCCTATACATCTGTACAGCTCTTTATCTTCCCGTCATCCAGTAAGGTGACCTATGCATCCCCGTGTTTCACTCCTATATAAATTCCCTGTGAAACCTTGAAAGATGTTGTAGAAGTTTCATCTTTTGTTTTTGTTAATAAAAGGAGCAGAGTTTTGACCCTGGGAGAGACATTGCTGGCAGCTCTCTGTAGGCCTTGGCTTTGGCACTTACTAATATTTCACATCCATAACACTCAAGGCTACACTTACAGGGTGTGAAAAAACTCACAAATCATTAACCCACATAGGTGAAAAAATAGTCCTGAGTCATAGCGAGTTTAATCTTGTCTTTCATGAGGAGGTTTAAAACAGCTCTCTTGAACCTATTACTCCTTTTATTTTACATCTCTGCAGGTGTGTATTGAAATGTCTTGACATACCGATCATAGATTTATTCACTTTCAGCATCTCTTGTCTGTCAGTTTCACTATATTCTGCCAGTTTCGTTCTATAAAGACGGGCCAGCGCTCGAAGTGGCGGTGCTAATGCTGAAATTGGAACCGCATGTGCATACTTTGGAAAAAGAAATAGGGGTTCAAACGAGAGTGTTAAAATTTCGCTAATTGTATTTTCCTCTTAAAGGTGTTTTATCTCCCCAAAGTAGGCCATTAAAGAATGGGTAAACTGCTGGATAATGGGAATAAAAATCAATTATAAAGGCACAGTACCAATACATTTACTACTGAACTATGCTCCAAAATCTAAAAACAGTTTTACCAGCTTAGCCACTCGTCCTATTTTGGTCAATTCACTGGGATCTGCATGTATGTGAAAGAACTTGTAAAAGGTCAAGAGTGCCAATGCTCTTCCATCAGGCCAAGACTACAACATTCCAAAGACAGGGCCCGAGGAACATTCTGTACATGGTAATTATCTGCCTAATTCCCAATTCAGGCTTTTGTCAAAGTTTTCCATCATTAGCATGTTTTTACCTCGACCACTTGTCAAACTATGGGGAACAGAAAGGGAGCATATGAGTGAGTAGAATCCAGGAATAAGTCAGCGGGAGACGTGTTCATGGAGTCCAGGTGCTCTGACACCAATAAGCTATGCTTTCTAATATATTACAATGTGGAAAAATAGGTGGGGTGGCTAAATGCTGAACACAGCCCCCCACCCCCCCTCCCCAAAAAAAGTGACTGTAGGTGTAAAATTGTCAAAAGCTGTTCTTTTCTTAGAAAGCTCACCCTTCTTGCCAAGCCCAAGGCAATGTAGCATTTCTCTCCAGCATCGACTATCTCCACTTCATAGTAATGACAGCGGGTGGTGAGTGGCTGTCGGGCCTGGGCCAAACCCACATCCATAATACTCTTTCCTTTGCCAACATACTCCAAAAGCTGAGAAAGGGAGAAAAAAAAAACACAGGGAGAGAAGAATGGGGGTTAATATGCTGAGAAATATACAACAGACTCACATTACCAACCAAAAGACTGCAGGGCTTCACACTCTGGGTGATTGGCTCCATTTTGCAACAAACTGCATGTATCACACAAATATAAGCCCCTGAATCGTTGTAGTGGTGCAACTAGGGGAAAAATATAAAGAAATATGCAGCAGAAGTGTACCATTACTTTTGCAGTGGTAGTCAAAGGTACAGCTGTAGGCAAGCAGGCAACTGTGGTAATGTTTTCAAAGCACATACACGTCATCTCCATGAAAACAGACACCCGTTGTTTGCTCAGTGCAGCAATTGCTGTCATTGTGTTTCTCTTACTTTCTCAACTCTTTAAGAGTTTGTACTAACGGCCAAGTCTTTGCAGAGGAACACTTCTGCCCCTATGAATTTTAGCAGACTTTTAGCTTCAATCATTTACATTGTAGAGTTTTTCTTAAACCACCCTGCTGGGTCATTTTTTTGGACAAATCACCAACTTGTTCCTAATGAACATCGACCAAAAGGCATGAGATTTTAGACACCTAGTCAGCATGAGTCACATTCATCATATATAGTTAGTGTAACCAATTCTCTTTTGTCGTTTTTAAATGTCACCATATTTTTAGAATGTGCAGCATAAGGTCCACCCTGGATGTATTTCAAATAATGTTTGGGTAAGCATTCATGGCCATTGTATGATGAAGTCTTTGGTCATCTCCTGAGCCTTTCTCTGGCAGTACCAAGAGGTTATCAAGGTTTTTAAAGATTTTTGGGGGGGAAAATTTCCCAGTAATTATTGGTGAGTGCCACGAAATTTGCCACTCAATATCCATAGTGTCAAGCTGGTCAACATATTTGATCCCATAACTTGCTATTGGCACTAAAATTGTCCGCATTATCCTAAGTATCATCTATATACATGGATTAACATATGGTACAAACATTCTTGATTCCACACCAATGAATCCTTTTGACATTAAATATCCCGATTTTACAAAGAGGACACAAGTACACTCCAGGTTTGGAGTGTTACGTGAATTTCTGTTAAGGTCTCTCCTGTCTGGTCTTTAGGGTTGTCAGAGAATCGTTTTCTTTGTTCCCATCTCTGACACTTTTCCTGGACGGTTACATGGCAAATAACCTCCTCGACACGCCAAAGACCAAAGAACTCATAATAGATTTCAGAAGGAAAAAGAAAGAGATCCCACCACTAATCATCAACGGGCACTCTGTGGAGAGGGTGGCAAACTTTCGCCTCCTGTGAGTCAACATATAGGAGAACCTTTCCTGGAGCGTGAACACCTCTGATCTGCTGAAAAAGGCCCAACAGAGACTTTGTATCCTGAGAATTCTCAGGATGAATAGAAACTGCTGGTGTTCTTCCACAGAGCCACCATCAAGAGTGTACTAACCCTACCTACTGTATATGCATCTGGTACACTAGCTGCACAGTGTCTCAGAGAAAAGCACTCCAGGGGGTCATAACACCACCCAAAGGATCACTGGCTGCCCTCTCTCCACAAGGGAAAATCTACAACAACACCTGCTGTCTTAAAAAAAAGCCCAGAACATTATAAAATATACCTCATACCATGGCCACTCCCTGTTTGAACTGTTGCCCTCGGGCAGATAGTACAGAGCAATCAGTGTAAGGACAAATAGACTCAAACACATCTTTTACCCAGCCGCAATATCATGTCTGAATCCTGCTACTAAAAAAATGTCCATCATGCCACTCTTGAAATTATCTGCACTGACTGAGGCACGTGTGGGAATGTGCGTGAATTCTTATTAGCACTTTAAGTATTTTCTTTATTGACTTTATTAAATTTGATTGATTAAATTTGTGGAATTTGTACCTGCGACATAGACAATAAAGACATTCTGATTCTGATGGTTTTGGAGAGTCCTTCAGATCTTACAACATCAGCATAGCATTTGAGTTTTCTTCTCCTCATCTTCAAATAAACCTTTGTGTTCTTCAGTGGTCTAGTGAACTAATCATTCATTGCGAAAGCATCACGGTGAGCTACCCAAGATCGTGTAGGAACATCCCATTTCTGCTGCCAGGTTTCATCAAGTCCAATCGAGATTTTGCAGGTGCAGAAAGGGCAGATGATCGAGGCCCGTGGGAGTTTCATTTTGCACTTCACTGGAACTGTCTCACCTTTCCATATAATCCTCAACTGCACCAGCTCTTGTTGTTTGTGCAGCTTTCGCCTTCTAAATGAATTAACTTTAAAATGGATCAGCATGAAATCCAAACAGGTATTCATCTTCCCCTCAAGATAAATAAAAACTCTACTTATCCCTTAAACTTTCCACTGGTAGGGCTGACAAACAAAACCACGAATGCCTTAGAGGAGACACCGTTCAAAAATGTCTCAACTGTTTCTATGAAGGCAGGGTGGATAGGAAACACAGCTGATCAAGCTTGGGCAGGACCCAGTGTTGTTACAGAGGCCAGGGACTTAATTAACCACGCAACTAGCTGTTACAATTGTATCCTAAGTGAGTGGGCATTATGATAGATTGACACTTCCAAACCCAGTCAAACCCTCACTGAATCGCCCACAGGGACTGTCCTACAAGTACAAACAGCCACTCCAGACTGGAGATCCATTACTTAAAGGTAATACAATTACTTTCAATTCTATTTTGGTCTTAAGCATCTAAACAGGTGAAGATGGGTGGGAACAGGTGAGTAGGTGGACAAAGCCTTTAGTCTGAGTGGAGTTTCCATGTCATGTGAGTGAATGTGTGAGCATGTGCGCAATGAAGAATACACCCCCCACGCTGAAAGGCTAGGATGACAGACGAGGTGGGCGTGGACAAAATTACTTCTGCATTAAGCCTTTGTGATTCCGAGCGTGCAACATCACCTGGGTGTGCAACGATTCAGTAGCCAGCCACTTAAAACGACACACCTGGTGGGAAAAGCTATTCAACACGTATGTCAAAAAAGTCAAGTGTCTCAATTAAGTTATTACAATTTTTTTCTCTTTGTTATTCGCTGTTGCTTAGTGATCTGTCAAACTGAAAATGATTCAGAAATGCAGCTGAGACAGTCGAAGGTGATTAAACTGGTTAAATAGGACTGTACTTGTGTAGTTCATGTAGTTACACGCGTTTTATTAACAGACATAAAAACCAAGACTTATTGCAGCATTCCAAGTATGCAGAGACTAAAGAAACCACACAACCAATATCAGATTGTTACATTAGATAACCAATATAAATGATTGCAACTGAAAAACAAAATAATAAAATCGCAGGATATCGATTTCTTTTCAGTGCTGGTGATCACCACCTACTACTGGCTTTTCGTATGGGACATACAGTCGACACTCTTCCAGAAAAACTAAGTACACCTCATGATTCAACCAGTGAGTTGACACATCGATCTTTAGTTGAGGACCGTGATATCAGCATAGTGCCGTGAACATTTACACTTCGTTCGCTGCAATCTTTTCTTAACTGAAATGCGTAGCTGCTCAGAAAGAAAGTTATAGAAATCACAGATTTAATGATGGAATAGAAATCGAAAAAGCAAAAACAGTAGTGAAGATTTTTCCACAGTTTTATGCAGAACCAATGTTTTCCAACTGCTGCAGCAATTACCCCCTGTGTCATCTGGGAATCCCTGCACTCGCTCTCTTTGATGTATGATGTAAAAATGCCAGTGGAGACCAGCTTGCTCACAGACCTGTGCCTGAAGCCCTGCCACAAGCTGAAATTAGTTTTTGGTCCCCGCCGCCGTACACAAGGACAGCCACAGCAAGCATACAGTTTCGGGGCTACCTGGGGTAAATACCCCCTGCAGAAGTCCTGTACAAATGGTTTTTCCTATATGTTGGACAAATGTGTCGCCCACCAAAGACGCCTTGGCCTTCGCCGAAAGGAAAGTTACCAGGACTGTGATTTTGAAACAACTGGGGATACATTTGCTCTAAGTGAGCTAATACAGACAATTTGCAGGCCAATCGCCCCTACGTGCTTAGTTACCCCGCCAAAGGCCTATTTTGAGTCAGGAAAAACCCTGATCTATCTTCCATGAGTTTTTCTGTATGCAGAAAATCTGATGGGATTTAATAGTCAGCCAGCAGTTAGTAATGCAACATCCCATCTTTTTCTTGTCGTTGATTTCTTGCAGTCTTCTCCATATTGCTTTGCTGTGTGATCGATGCCTAGTAGTGGCTCAAAATATTTTCCTCTTTCATTCTGCAGAGTTAGCTTCAGGTGATATTGGTTTGGTTTTATACAATGTTTTTTTAAAGTACTGTTTTACATGCATGGCAAATGTTAACTGATGTTTGGACTTTAAGGGTATTTTTTATTTGTTTTATTGATATGTTCGCACAATCAATGTAATCCAACCAAGCCCCAGTATTACCAACTTATCCTTGGGCTGAAACATTAAGCCAACACCAAAATCTGCAGTTCCTTTAATAGCCACTTGAATCTGGCTACAAAAAATGACTCCAATTTGAAAATGTCCAACTTTATATCATCACCATGCTAACAGTCTGGTGTGATTAATGGTTTTGGCTCTCTGTTGATCATTTCTACCATCATAACAAAATTAATAAAGAGATTTTTTTATTTCCCTTTTTCGTCTCATGTAGATATGGTCACTTCTGGGTCTAAAAGAAAAACTAACAAGGCAGAAGCCAAAATGCTAACAATGATGCTTCAAAATGTAGAGTCCACAAACCAACTGGGTGACAGTGACCATCTTTATATATAAGTGCTATATAAGTCTATGTGCAGACACAAACTTGAGGGTTATAAGGACTAACATTTCCCATCTCTACCCTTCCAGGAACATTACTTCTTTCGCTAATGTACTGTTGTGCACATGTACTATTAAGAAAAAATAAATAAATAATTTACTCTAACGCATGTTTCACAGCAATCAAAACTCCACGAGGCAACAAATTTGTCATCGAAGAGCAGCTAGATTGAGAGTAACTCAAAGACAACTTGCTGCAAATGCTCAAAAACTCAAAATATTTAACCCTAAAATGCCCTTTCGCATCATATTTGATACATGAGTTTCTGAGAGCTCTATGTCATCAACATTATCAATACTTGCCATAATTATAAATGTTATTAACGCTCTTTTTCTTGTCTAAAATTGACATTGTTGTTAACAAAAAGTTGCCAAAAAGGCCAAATGTATCAAATGCGATGCAAAAAACATTTAATAAATAAATTAAGCATCAACATATCATACACAATATGATATAGCAAAAAAATGTGTATGGATTTTGTTATAAGGGTTAATAAACATCTCAGTTCCAAAAATCAGAATTTTCTGGCAATTTTTTGATGGGTTGGATCTTACAGGGTTAAATAATGATCGCACGTGAGGTGATTATGTGTAGCAGCACTAGATTTGAATTTTACCATCTTTACTAGGGTTTTTAAATTCTATGAGTATTTTTAAATGCAGAGCCTGACACTTGGGGAAATGTTCAACTTCCATAATTAAAGAGCAAATTTTTTCAGTCTTCACTTAAAAAAAAAAAAAAAAAAAATCTGCTTCTAAGGGGTCCACATACAGGATTGCTGACATCACAAACTTAGTGGATACCAATTACGGTCCAACATCAGATATTCTTTTGTGCCCAGCAATTACCTTTTTAAGTTATTCTTATATTCTGGAAATTCATATTGTTGCACAAAAAACATATTTTTGTATACTTTAATACTAATTATTAACAGTAACTGTCTGCAGAAATGTGTGCACAATCACAGTTTGTGAACATTTTTAAACAGCACAGGATATGTCTGCGTAGCAAAAAATATAACAATATTAAATGCAAAGTTAATCTGTAGTGCTATTTTTTTCTGCTCAACATCTATTAGTTTTTATACTTTATAGTGACTTGTAATCAACAGAGAAACAGTAACTGTAGATTGTTCGCTATATTAAACACTGAACAGTTTCTTCCAACTCCCCACCTTTCACAAAGGAAATCTCCACAGTAACTGGTGCCAAAGCCTCATTTGTTTAGTCTTTGTAATACCGTGTTGATTAATTGTTCATGGATAGCTTTCAACATTAGCCTCCACCTTAACCTGCTGCAGTTCATGCCTGGACAGCTGCTACTCCTTTGGGAGAGGAGGAAAGAGTTTCGGTGCGATGAGCACTCTGTCACACCTCTTTTTGCTTCTTGCTGCTGAGTAATAGAAGGAGGAGAGAGACAAGCGGGCAGAAAAAGAGAGATGTAGCCTTGAGCAAAGCATGCCTCACTGAGACAGCTGACAGCCTCCCTCTCCCTTTCTTTTTTTCTTGCTATCTCACTCCTATAATTCTAAGCAGTGAGAATGGTAATGTTGGTGTGCAAGGCCATGTTTTGTTGAGTTGCTGCCTGGGAAACAGATGTAACACCCAGACATTGGTCTTGCCAGCTTCCTGTCACAGCTAACAGGGAAATTTAAGTAGAAGGTGAAAATGAAATTAGGAGACTGCTTCTTTATTATGTGGTTCCAATTTGAAGACCAAATTTTAACCTGATTAAACATAACACCTGCAATTTTTAAAACAGCCGCGATACTGTCACACCTGTAGCCCTGACAGAGTACCATATTAGGGATTTGTGTGACCACATTGTGTGACCTCAGTATTCGGCAAAATAGAAAGCAATGCAGGCGACAGACCCACAAACAGCACACTTCCGCCATGTTTTTACTTGAGTGGTTTTATGTAGATTGTCAGAGCAAAACAGCAAATACACAGTCAACAAAGCGATTCATGATCCCGCTGAGTGTGAGAACAGAAGGCTGCAGATGACAGGATTGGTAATGCTATCCAAATTCAGCAAACAATATTGAAGTATTCCACATATGTCAGTGACATTTAAATTAAGATTTGATTAGTCTAGAAAGAAATCTTCAGCTTCTAAGTGCTCACACATCCAAGTCACTTCTTTTTCTCCCACTGAAAACGCTACATCCAGTTGAACAGAATCAATTTGTTGGGATTTCCTCACCTGGATGATTGAGCATTTATCAACACTCTTTAAAGAAGAGCTCTACTGGGTAAAACGCTTCAATCACCAAAACAATGCTCTGGGATCTTGTTAACTGCTCCAAAAGGCACCAAAAAGTTAAAACAGCCCCGACACTGATACTGAACTTTTTTTTTCTTGGATTTGTTTGCTTTTCTTTATTTTTTTTTGCAGATGCACTAACTTATGGGAAGCATGATGGTGCAGTGTTTAGCACTGTCACCTGTATGAAGGTATGGTGATCAGGTCTCCCCAGAATGTCACATACAACTCCCACTCCCACTCTTGGGCTGCATGAGCTCAACTGAAACAAGAGTGCTGTCGCTTCCTGCTGTTGAAGATAAGGCGAGCCAGCTTGTGACGCTAAGTAACAGATCACTAAAGTATTATATTAATGTGCTAATTTATTTAGAAAAGCATACATGCGTGGACACATCTGCATGCAAGCCCTGCTTGCATTACTTCAATAAATTTAGTTGGAAACAGTATAATGTAATAAAAGGCTAAAAGCTTAAGTTAGTTCAATTTTTATTTATAATGAAGATTTAATTACGTTGGCACATATACAAGTAGCGATTATAAATTATAAATAAATAAATATAAATCGGTTGGAATCAGCAAAATTGTTATTTTAAAACATCTGAGCATCTCCATGTGTCATTGTTTCACCTTCTTTTTTGTGCCCTGTTACTCTCTTCTTTTGTTCACGATCCTTCTTAAAATAAATCCTTGCCATTTGTGTGCTTAAAAACTAAAAAAAATGAAAAAAAATATGGACTTAGAAAGTTGACTGATCCAGGCCAAAAGTGGCACTCTGGTTTGGAAAATATATGAGCTGGCCTTGTCCTTGGAACAGAGGCTGTGATTCCCTGCTCTAATTCATCTCTCACTTTGGTTGGATGGCCTCCAGTAGCTAAATCTGACTTGTCCATCAGTCACTTTTTTAATGCATGAGGTATCCCAGATGAAAACTGCTGCCATTATGCTGCAGCTGGTCACAGCCACTCTGTCATTGCTGCTTTTTAATGGGCTTCCAGCCAACAGATTATGAGTACTGAATGCAGCCACTGATACTGAACACAGTTAAAATATACTGTCTTCTTCATGTCATGACTCTGTTTACATTACAAGCAAACACACCACTTTACCTAGGAATAAATTACCTGAACAAAATTACTACAACGTACTACAACCTATTCATTAGAAAAGCCCTGCATGCATGCCCAAACAACACTTAGAGCAGGTTTCCCGCTCAATCTGAAAAAAAATATTGTTCGCATATTTGCAGAAAAACATCTCATGAACGTTCCTTTAGGACAAACCTTTTTTTTTTTTTTTAAACTGTCTTCAGAAGTTCAAATAGTTGGCACCGACTATATGCAAAATCTAAACACAACCTATAATTACCACAAAGCTGACAACAAGCGAGGTGAAGAAAGGTGAACATTTACAGTCAGAAGACAAGATGATATTTGCCTGAGTGCATGCAGAACGCCTAAAGGCAACATGCCCACCTGCAGTAACACCCAAGACAGTGAGAAAGTACGCATGAAACCCGAACACAAGCCACAAGTTATTTCATGAAACAAGACAGGAAAACAATAGGCACACGCAGTGATTTGACGGTTCAATCAATCAGTCATCCCAGAGAAAATCCAGCTGAAACCTTTGCGAGCAAACACCCACATTGTTGCCCTTTGCTGACACCTCATCCCTCACTGGCCACGCGGAGCTTTTCGTCACCTTTTAATACGCTCCATTTATTATCACCATTACCACTGCTGGGAAGATGTTGCCCAAATTAACTCGGGGCTCCAGTGCCAGCAGGTATTGCCACCAGTGCTGATTTATTGGACAAAGTCGTAAAAAGTTAACAATTTCACAGGATGGTTGCCACTGCCAGACAAAAAAAACAAAAAAAAACAACAATATTACTCTTGAGTAAGAAATAAACAGTGCCCGAGAGAGGATGCCATGAAAAGATGGCAACACATATAGGTTTAGGATAATAAATTCTTAGTGCTAACACTTCATGCTGCCAGACTGCTGCTGTATGTTTGAAACAAGAGCACAATTCAGAGCGATGAGGAAGGTGTTTTATAACAGGATGAGGATCCAAGTCAACACTATTGTCCAAAGACTACACCTTGAAAAAGGATTCATCTGAGCCAAATTGTATTCCCCAAGAATATTTCAAGACATACTAACATAAATGCATATATATGAATAGGTTAGGCTGCCTTCTAGGTACGTTTTATATTTTTCAAAAAGGATGTCAGTAAGCATAGAAGCATTACTGCATGGCAATACAAACACATTTTCTTGCTTATGAATTCAGTTCAGCTAAACTTCATTATTTTCAGATGAGTGAGAAATTTAAAGAAAAGCCAACGTAAAGTGCCCGAGCCACGTGACGAGACACAAGACACCTCCACAAACCTCAGTGGAATTTGACATGTCTCTGGAGCTCTACTACAGGGATTAGCACCACTGGCCCAAAACATATCTCCTGATCTGGTGCTTTGGTGATGTGATGGAACGCACTGTTTAAAACATCAGTGCGGAACAAAGCACAGGTGTTTAAGTGGGTTTAGGATGTGATGACTACAAAAGCCACCGCAGGATGGAAATATCCCCATCTAAAGGACACAAGGAGTCATTGAATGGTTTGATTGATGTGAAAATGACGTGAATCGTACAGCATTTAGGTCAAGCGAGATATGCTATGTATGTTTTGTCACATCTTTTCATGAAATAAACGGTTGATTTTAAAATCATACTCCTCATGTGTAATGTTCTGAATTATCAGGGCTCATCATTTTGCCCCCATAGAGCACACACGTAGTTCCTAACATATCCAAAACTACAACAGGAGGCAGATCCTTCAAGCTGTCGCATCAGCTCCGACTTTGGATTCAGGAGACAGAGACTTCCTTTAATTTTAGGGTAAAGCTCTAAACTTTCATTTTGATAAAGGTCTTAGTTAGAACATGAACCAATCCTTAATTATGCTGCTATAGGCTCAAGGTACTGGAGAATTTCCCATGATGCACCTTCTGCATATATCTCGCTTCATCCCATATGTTTATATACCACATGCTATCAGTTCTCGTCTCTGTGCTCTCTCCCTTTGTCTTCGCTTTCCCTTACCATCAGACTAGTGGCAGCATATGGCTGCACCAGCCTGATCCTGGATCTGCTGGTGTTTTCCTGTTAAAAAGAAATCCTCTTTCCCATTTTGCCAAAGTTTTTGATCACAGGGAATTGTTTGGTTGTTGGAGTTTTCCCTGTAACACTACAGAGTTCTTACCTTGCATTATAAAGCGCTTTGAATATGGTGCTGACTGGCCAGCTACAACATTATAATAACCCGCCTAATAATGCGAACGCCCTCTTTGTGCCACAAAACAGACTCTTTAAGACACTGATGTGGGATTTCTGCAGCGTTCTGTGAAGTCTGGAACCACGACTTTAACGTGTGGTGGGGTGGGATACTGATCTGCCTTGCTGGCACATCCTCCAGGTTCATGATCAGATTAAGATCTTGAGAGTTTTCGACGTCAGGTCAACACATTGGGCCTTGTAGCACTGCCTTGTAAAACAACAAGTGAAGAACGACCTTTTAAAAGACGGATCCCATCCCGCTAGAAGAGTTTCTGAGATTCAGAAAATCGGTGCCACACCGAAGCTGTTCTGGCAACACTTGATGGACCAACGCCTTACTAAGACGTCTTTTTGTTGGCTTTTCCTTCCATTTGACACCCTTCTCTAACTCATAATCATCTCCAACATCCTTTGGGTCAGCTGTAAATTCAGCTGGGTTATCTTGTGTGAAGAGGCTTCACTCTGCCCAGCCTGGATTAAGTTATTCATAGTTTCCTCTTTTCTCACGCTGATCAGTTCAAAGAATGGAAGTCAATCATGATGGTGCCATCATCAGGTTGCAACCACAACAACTTGATGGGAAAGTTGTGAACTTTCATCCAGGAGCAGTGTCATGGTGGCGATTCATGACTATTGTTCCCAGAGGAAGGAAGGAAGGAAGCAGGCAACCTTTGAGGGGCGTTGGTATTGCAGCTGGCTCTGGCAAGTGGAAAAGGTAAAACAAGGAATGGAGCAGCGGCGGAGGACAGTGGTTCACATTCACATACGCTTCGCTGCGTGGCAGACCAGGAGATTCTCCTGTGAGGATACTGCACTGTGTCGACAAGTTTGTTTGTTTTTGAAAACATTTTGTGCACTAATACAGTGCAAAAAAATGTCCGCTTGAATAGTTTTCTAATTTCTACATGTCGGGTAGTGGTGGAGGGAGATATGGGCAGTGAGGGAGTAACGGTACACTTGGGAAAACTGATAACTGTAGACTCAGGTGCTGTTCACTTACTTGTCGGCCCGCTCATCCGCAGCTGAGGGGATTAAGCTGGTGGGCCCAGTGACTGCTGTGACAACAGGAGGCAGGGGATTGGAGGCTCATGTTCGCACTGAGCCGCACGTACGCAGTGGAAACCCAGCCAAATGCCTCCTCTCAAGAAAAAACAGCAGTGCAGAAGTATGGTGGCAAGCAAAAAAAAAAAAAAACATCATTCATGTAGAGTATTATCAGACATGTGTTTGCCTAAGACACCTGCTGCTGACAGTCAAGAAAAAGGTAGAAAAAAAATAAATCACCCTTGAGATCACTTTCAAAGGTACATTAAATTTACCAATGTAAAACAGGAACTCTGAACCCTGAAGCTTAACAATCAATCAAGCCTTTTATCAACAGCGCTAAAGGCCAGATTTGCCAGAAGAGCTGGTGCTTGAAACAGCTGTTTTCATTTGTTTATGTCAGGTAATCCAGTTACTTTCACACCTCCATTACCCCACGGGGAAAAGAAAGTAAAAGATTCACGCTGAATGCTTGTCTCATAATGCGATTTAGTCGTGACAGAAGCCCATCATTAAAGAAAGTTATGAGAATTAGGAATGAATCAAGTAAATATTATATTATTTGAGAGAAGTAAGAGAAAATGTATAAACTCCCTACCTTTCACAGCAAATCAGAAATCTAACGTGTATTTAAAATATTATTATTATTATTAATATTAATTATCTGATACTGGAGGCAACACTTTTCTATTTCATTGTTCCCATATTAACTTTTCTTAACCAGGCTGAACAGATATATTTGGTAACCATTTTTAGCATTTTTTTGAAAATGTATTTGTCATCTTCCTAAAAGAACAATACACTCTGCCATCAGTTTACTGGCAAGTAATCCCCTCGCTTTCATTTTAAAAGTTCCCTGAAAACCAACTAGTTCTCTGGATTATAGATATAGACCAACATTAATTACCCACCGCTGGTTAAAATGTGAGGATACTATGGGTTTAAATAGGGAGTACTTTCACTCACGGCATTAAGGGAAAACTGTAAACTCTACAAGTTTCTGTTACATTATTTATCAAAAGGGTTGCATTGTGTATGTTGCACTCTGCATATACAGTACAAAACTCAGATATATGCTTACTAATAAAGACAAATGCCATATCTTTTTGATTAAAACGTCTTAAGTTAAACACCGATAAATCCCCTAAACAACAGTCAATCAAATGCATTGCTTTAAAAAACCAGTACAACAATTTAAAGCCTAGAAATAAGTTTGTGTTTGAGTCATAGCTTACCAGTAAATGTTGCAGTTTTTGCATTGTTTTTGCATTTCATTGAAAGCTTAGCTGATGATATGGATATCTTTGTATAAAAGCTAAAGCTATCCATCAGGGAAATGATCCTTAAATATGTACAGGTCCTTCTCAAAAAATTAGCATATTGTGATAAAGTTCATTATTTTCTGCAATGTACTGATAAACATTAGAGTTTCTATATATTTTAGATTCATTACACACAACTTAAGTAGTTCAAGCCTTAAATTGTTTTAATATTGATGATTTTGGCATACAGCTCATGAAAACCCAAAATTCCTGTCTCAAAAAATTAGCATATTACATCCGACCAATAAAAAAAAAGTGTTTTGAATACAAAAAAAGTCAACCTTCAAATAATTATG
>VUQR01035007.1:0-14002 GCA_015108515.1 Hemichromis elongatus | reverse complement strand
TTTTTTTTAAAAAAAAAAAATAAAACATTTTTTTAAAACATACATAGCGCAATTTTCTCAGAAAACCTCCTCCAGAGCGAGAAAGTCCACCTTAAAACTGATTTCCGAGCTAATAACATGCTTTCCATTCTAATAAAGCTTTAAGCATAGTGTAGTCTGGTTGTGGCTACAGCATGGGAGCACTCAAGGATGAAATGAGCTGATGGAATCAGTTAAAACAACCAACTTGCTTACCGAGCCGTTAAGACATCAGATGTGCTTCATCGCCCATTCCCACAAACAGCTTAAGTGCTACTAATGACCAAAGGACACCTGTGGTGAAACTCAAGCTTCCTATGAAAAGGTGTGTTCCTTGTCGACAACAGCACTGAGATGTATCCCGTTTGGAGTGAGGCAGGGCCTCCTCCCAGGGGGGCCTGTGAGCCCGGCTAACACAGAGCCTCTTTGTGTTGGAACTCTGCAGCGCCCTGGTCAGCCAATAGCCTACTGCAGGGAGACCTGGGCTCTGAACAAGACCCTTATTACATGAAGGAATGCACTGCACAGACCGGACAAGGCTCTGAACAAAGGATTGCATGAAGGAATTACATGAAGGAATGCACTGCACAGACCGGACAAGGCATCCTACGGGCTGCTACGCCATAGACAAACAAAGAGACAAAATGAGCACTTGTTATAGACTAACGTATGCACATATATGTACCACTGAAACTAGAGCAACAGGTCTTCATTGCAATAATGCAAATTCTTGCTCCTAAGATGCTAAAAAAAAAATGAAAGAAAAAGGCTCATGGGATAGATGTTGGAAGTGTAGAGTGGAAAAACACCAACACTTGTTCAAATATTGGGTATTTTTCCATAGATGTTGATGGGATTTTTTAAACATTTAATAAATATAGACTGTAACAGTGATCATTCTTGGGTTAGTTGCAGGAAATTGTTGAAATCATATTTCAACATATTCCCCTGCAGACAGACACGCCCACTATCAAACAGCCATAGTGTAGAGAAAAAGCACACTCTCTTCCTCTCTCACTATAAAACTGAATCAACCCATTTTTGGTAAAAGTGGCAAATGAAAAGGTATTTAGGTCGGACCTGTAGCTGCTCCAGCTTAGTGTAAGCAAAACCGGTTCCTTAGGCTGCATCAGAGAAAGGTTAACGGTAAGCTGAATGAGCCCACACCTCAAACTCATCTTCAACGTGACACATTTTCCCAGTTAGCTCCACTTGTGTCTAAAAATTTACCTCCGTGAGAAAGAAGGCATTTTCCCCGCACTCGGTGGCCGACACCCGGCGCTGCACACACGCCGACAGACTCAAGCGCCCCCGCTATGACACACCATGAAGCCCCACGGATCCGTCAGGTGAAAAATGTCTAAATTGCGAGGTGCTGTTTTCTTTCAGGCTAACCGTCTTTAGCTCAGAGGTCTTCGACTTGTCCTCAATAGCCGATGTGTTCACTTGAGCAGGAAAGGCCACCTCCTCTCTACTCCGCAGCATCACTACAGGATGCTGGCGAGAGACAACGGCGCCCTCCAGGCGGCCCTGACCCCTGTCGGTGTGGAGGAGGAACTGCAAGGCAAGATATATAGGTTTTATACACAAAGTCAATTCAAGAGCTGTTGGGCTGTGACGTGTACAGACAGCAGGGCACTGAGTGGGCCCACCCTTTTCCCTCACCCATAGCCCTGCAATCAACTAATGCCATTGGAATGCCATGAACTTCACTGTGGTCATCTTTTGTCCACTATATCCATCATCCCTTCTGTACACATGTCCAAACAATCTGAGCCTCGCCTCTCTTTGTCTCCAAACGGCTTAACCTGAGCTTATTAGTCTGATCAACTCATTTCTAATCCTGTCCATCCTGGTACCACCCATCTTCAGCTTTGCCACCTCCAGCTCGGCCTTCTTTTTATTAATGCTGCTGTCTTCATCAGTGTCTTCTAAACTTTCAAGTCTTGCTGCTGTCCCTTTGTCACAAATCAACCCCTGACTCTCATTTACACTCACTCCACCTTGCTTGTACTCTCTCCTTCACTTCTCTTGTGCAATGTCCTTTGCTTTGGATGGTTAACTCTAGATAATTCACTTCAACACTCCTACCTTTCCTTCTCTCACGTTACCTCCTAACATGCCTTCCCCCTATTATCCAGTAATAAAGTGTATTCTTAAAATAATCATTCTGCATAATTAGTACTTTAGGTACTTCAAGTGTATTTTGATGCTAAAACTGATGTATTTCTTTGAGTACAACACTTTTCAAATCATTTATTTAAGACAAAACAATAAAAACTCTTGTGTAGTGCTTTTTTTCTTCTTTTTTTTTCTTTCTTTTTTTTTTTACCAAGTAGACAGCACAGGGCTGCACACAAGCCTAAAAATCACATCTAAAAATAACTTTCTACTCTAGTTAAATAAATACATCAATTCTAACCAAAACAAAATACACTTGTGGTGGAGATGTAAATTCATGTCATAAACAAATTAACAATCCAACAATTCACATCTTGGAAAATGAAATAGACAGAAAAAAACCCATTAAAATGTAAAGATACAGGTTTTTATTTTAATGCCGTTGCTCCCCATGTGCTGCTCAGTATCTCAAAATCTACATAGTCTAAACTTTTAAGCTGTTGTTGTGTTTCCTAATTGGGCTTTTTCCCCCTACCTATAGAGATGACTGGCTAAAATTTCATGTTATACATTCCTTTAGGTATAAAAGACAGTATCACTATTTCAGCTTGTGACCCAGACAACCAAAACATCCACTCTATGCATCGCTAAAGAATGTTAAGCTATGTTGGAAAGCCTGCTTATGCATACAACATTTCAAATGAGTCCCACTTCATAAACACGTGCACTGTAAAGCACTTCCTTCATTCCAGTGAGTGAGCATCTAAATATCCTGCTGTCATTGTTGGATAAACACATCTGAGCTGTTTCTTCAGCAACGTCACAGTACCTGCCATACCCCTGACTCCCTTCTAAAGCAGGTCACCAGTGAGGAATTCTGTTTATTTTCACACAAGGAATGTGCACCCTTGTTTCACTGCACTTCAGTAATAAATACTCCAGCTTTTTCTTGCCTTTGTTTCCTTTCAACCACAAAAGCCAACAGAGACATTCCATAATATAAAAAAATCAATACAGCAGCTAATCATTAACTAAACAAAGATATTACACCAAAGCCACATTTCTAGATATCACAACAGCTGATATATTTATCTGAATAATAATCCACGCAGGCTATGCTGCGCCTCTCACTGACTTCACCCTGATGGCTGATGTCTGCAAGAATGGAAATTCCAGCATTCCAGTAGAAAGACACGTGTTATCTCCAGGAGTATTAGTCAGACCTGATGAGATAATTGACCTGCTGAGTGGATTACACACACTATAATCATAGGTGTTGATTGAGAAGAATCACATAGTGCGGAATACATGAACACATTTTTAAAAGCTTTTTGCAACACTAGCGTGGCGTTTAATGTACATAACAAAACGGTATCAGCTTTCCAGATCACACTTGAATTGGGAAGTAGGCTGGTATAGTTTCATAACTCTGTTCTAGCTACTGACCACAGAGGTTTGTCAGTTTGGTGGCTGTTGCTGTAAGTTTTTTTTGTGCACACGTGATAATGAAAGATGAGAAATTCCAATAAAATTAACTGTTATGTGCAATAGAAAACTTCAGTTATGCTTTGCAACCATGGAGCTAATTTGGCCAGGAAACAGATAAAGACAAATCTGCTGCTATTAAAAACACATGGCACTGTTTACCCGGTCAAAGGAAAGTAATTGCCAGGTAGTTATTCAGGTCAATATACCTGTATGAACATGAAGCGAACCTGTTCTGCGATGGTTATGTGTTTGTAACAGAAATCCGACCAAGTGGAATTTCCACAGTTCCACCAGTCATTGTACTTTAGGACCCACAAGGAAGAAGCCACTTACAGGAAAACAAAAATAAACCTCGTTTCCAGTCAGCTGATTTATTGCAAAGAACGTTTCATTACATTTAAGAGTCTAACCTTTACTTTCACATAAGTGGAAGCTAAAATATAACTGCATCACCTGTCTCTGTGCATATTTGAAATACCTTGTCCTGTTTTCAACAACTTGGAATTGCACATGTAAGACGGCTGCTAAACAGTGTCAGGCTTGTGCGTGTGCAAACATTAGAGATGCATGCTTGAATAAGATGGGGCGCTCTCTTTCAATTCTACTGTTTTACACATGCAGACAAAAAAAAATCCAGTTTTTATCAGATTTTTAATTAGGTAAATGTAGCCTCAGATGAAAAGCAACACTGCTTTCTATAATACTGTCTTAGTATTTTTTTAAGAAAAAAAACTAGGCCAAGACCCAGAAGCAGAATCAGTATTCCCCCTGAGTCAATAGCTTGTAGAAGCATTTTTGTTTCTATTTCACTTTATCAGTCGCTCACATTGTTATGGAGGATTTTTGCCTCACCCTTTTTACAACGTTGCGTCAGGAGGTTTGTGGGGATTCGTTTAGGCCCCACCTAGGCATTTGGCAGGTTCAGGTCTGGACTTTGACTGGGCCATTGCAATGCCTTGATTCTTTTCTGTTGTAGATTTGCTTGAGATCATTGTCCTGACTAAGCTTTAGCTGCTGAACAGATGGTGTCATATTTGGCTCTAGAATACTTAAACTATACTTAAACAGAGGATTTTATGGGTAACTCAGTGATTGAAAAACAAATTCAAATCATGACTCCTCCACCACTGTGCTTGACTGTTGCTGTGAGGCGTTTGTGCAGATATGCTTTGCTTGGTTTTCACCAAATGTAGCATTGAGAAAATGTAGTACCACCAATGTAGTAATTGTAGTACCACTTGAGCGGTGGTACTACAATCTTTTTAGAGAAGGGAGGCTTTCAACTAGAAATCCTTCTAGTTTTTTTGCACTTTCTCAGAGTATTGCACTGCTTGACCTAAATTTGCTGGGACGTCCACTTCTAGGAAGACTGGAAACTGCCTTGAATGTTTTTCACTTGTGAAGAAATGGCCGTATATTCTTTCCCAGATTTGTCCTCCTCTGTCATTGTGTTAACACACCTAAGATTTTAGAGCAGCAAACTACCAAGATCAGACTATGCTTTGTTATGTGCTGATATGTAAAACCTTAGAAATTAAACATGCACTTTACCATGACTGTTTTTGCAAATAACAAAAAGACACAACGTGCATGAATTTCCTGTCTTTTTATTACAAAATAAATGAACTCTTAAGTAGACAGGCCAGTGTAATTACACAAAAGAATAGTTTCTGCTGATGAAGGCTAGGTAGAGATAAATAGTTTCACTATTTCAAGCAAAAAACAAAACAAAAAAACCCCAAAAACCTACAAATCAAAAAGCTGCATTTCCTGTTATATATTACATTTTTAACCACCTGTCACTTCATTTTTAGCAAAAGCAGAGATGAGAATAGTTTGTTTTTGCAGGATTTACCTTTTTTTTAATATCTTTGCACACCTCTGATTGCATTCTTCCATAAGTCTCTCATACAGTGAAAGGCCACATTTTAAAAAAAATAATATTACAAATAAAATAAAAATTTACTTCAATTTCAATGCACAGGCACTGATAATGTTTGAGAAAATGAAACTGCAGTTTGTATATTCTATTTCTAGCTACTGAAACCAGGTCAAAATGATAAAGAGGTAGATTTTTTTTTCTTTTTGTGGGCACTGAACAGGTTTAGAGACAGTCTGGTACTCAGTGAGGTGGATTTTATAGCAGAGTACAAACATCTCCAGAGGCACGCGAAAAGGAGCAAAATAACCAAGCTTGTAAAATTGTTTCAATTAAGCAGTACTACTCTGTTTAATAAGAGGGAAGTGAGATTTATACTGTGCACATACTTGTCTAAATATATATGTATACTAATCAACAGTATTACCTCAAAATATAAATTTTTTTTATATTTTATTTTTTTAAATGAGCTGCAGTGAGGTTCCAGACAAGTTGAGGACTGCGGTTCAGCCCGCGACTCAGCTCAAAACTTCACACCAACCAACGACCGTCCAGAGATCTGAATGTCATCAAAAGGAAATAGAGCCAGAATCTGAAAGACAAGAACAAGCAGCAGGTCAACTTTACTGATCCTTGGATAATGATTAAAAAAAAAATTAGGGCTGTTAACGCATCACCATGTTTAATGCAATTTAAATCTTTTAATCCATTTAACCCATCTGGAGCGCAGAGTGGACAAACGTTCGACAAACTGTCCGAAATGTGTTGACAGAGCCATTTCAGGGATTTTGAATCATTCTGCACTCCAGATTGGTTAGTTGCATTCAAAATTTTAATCGCGGTAATAGTGATGACAGATTAGTGCGCGTTAATGTTGACAGCCCTAAAAAAAATACAAGAGACCAGCACATGTACAAGTGCTGCCTTACAGATGACTTATCCTTAGAGGAAACTTTCAAGAATGGAGTCAGCTTCAGACTACACTCTCTGACACATCCACCCCGTCTGTGGCACACAACGTTTAGCAAATGTCTCTCTAGAATACCCAGAACTAACCGGAGAATTTAGAGGACTAGAGGTCAAAATTGAAAACGGAACAGAAAAGAAATGAACCAAATCCACGTCTGCTGTGACTACTCTGCTTTGAAAAAGAGCACCAGGTCCCTTCTCTGTATGATTAGGTAGGTTATGAACTGCTAGCTTAGTGTTGTTCAGGGTTAACCTAGCATGACACGATGTCCACGTCAAGACTCTGTAGGGGCTATAACATCTGTTGCAGATGGGCTGGCCCCACTAAATGTTTGTTTTAAAGTGTGCGTTCAGTCAGGCAGTAGGAGGAGGCTTGACACATTATATATAATAAACCAAACAGTGTGCAGCTGAGTTAGTGTGGTGTTACCGTTGAAGGATGAATGGGTGAAAAATACAAAAAACACTGTCTTATTCTTTAAAATATGTACAGCAGTGCATTTCAGCCCTTAATATTTGCTTACATCATCATTGCCATCAGCCAAATCCAACGCTGTCTCGTCCTCCATGTTTCGCAGCATTGTGTCGGCACCATTCTGACAGAGGATGGTGGCGATGGTGGCGTCCTGTCTGCCCACTGCAAGATGCAGGGGTGTGCAGCCATTAAACATTGCAGCGTCCACATTGGCTCCCTTGCTGAGCAGCAGCTTCACAGACGTGATGTCACGCAGCTCCACGGCGAGGTGAAGAGCCGTTTTGCCGCTGGTTCCTTCCTACGAGGGGAGCAGATGAAGAAAAGCGATGAGAAATTTCACAAAAGGGCAGAAAATAATTATGAAATTTATACAGTTTCACAGTTTTTGTTTTTTTTGCAATTCCAGATTCTAGAAATCAGCAAGTAAAAAAGGTCAAAGTAAATTCTAATTTGAATAATGAATAATTCAATACACTGGATGTGAGGCAGTCTGATATGTTAGGCCAGTGATTTAAACTAAGAGGAATGTCTGGGGTGGTTTCGGGACTGCCATGTTCCCTACCATCAATAGAAAGTCAAGAGCGGCCAGCCAGTCTGACCTAATCATATCTCAAATCTAATTATGTCTCACTGAATCGTGCAGGAAGCCCCGAGCTCAGCTCATATCACTATCAGCATTGCACAGGTGCAGCAGATTTATAGGCAGTAACACAACATAAGGTCCCAATGTGGTAAACACAGTTTAAACAGGACATATGTGATTAAAAATGCAGACATATGATTAGATTAAACAAGTACGGAAAGCCCTCAGGGGAAAAGATAACTATATAAAGATTGTAGCTTTGATTCCACAAAAACAAAAAAGCTTTTTGTTTAGTGTGAATTCAAATTTTATGCAAAACCTAATTACACAAATACAGCTCATATGATGCATTGAGTTAAAAGAGGGGAGGGGGTGTGTCCACAGACTAACCTGTATATTCAGATCTGCTCCCTTTTTGATCAGGAGCTTCATAATCTCATGTTGCCTGTTCAGTGCAGCCAAGTGAAGACAGCCAAGACCTGAAAGTACAAACGTAGTCTGAAATCTGCAACGTGGAGCTCATTTTTAGGGTCAAAATTTACAGTTTTTACAAACTTCAAGCACAATATAGACGAATACTGTATTCATAAGACCAAAAAAACTAAACAAAACATGTTCTACATCTGTGCTAAATGTGGGTGTTATGTTTTCTGCTACTGTTCAAGGAAATCCTCATGTGTCTTTTAGGAGGACATCGGGGGAAAGACGAGCTGGTTAAATATTTCCTCGACGTCAAAATGTAAAGAAACCTTTTGACTTCAATGCATAAAAAGTCACATAAACAGATTCAGTAGCAGCCATAACTGGTTTCCCCCTTACCTCTCCAGTTCTGGGTCTCGAGGACCGGTGCTAACTTGCTGGGAGAAACCTCTTTGGTCATCTCGGTTGCGCATTCTAACTGCCCGTGCTGGCAGGCTACGTGGAGTGCCGTGTTCCCGTCCTGGTCCTGCAGCTCTATGCTGACCCGTTTCTCCATCAGGCTCTGCACCACGTCTCTCAGGTTTAAGTACGTCGCGAGGTGCAAAGGGCTCTGAGGATCAAGGGAGGGGAAAAAAAAAAAGAACAAAACTAAAACTTAAATAGGAAGAAATGACAGCTGCACATCTCTGGTTAAAATAAACACAATTTATTGTCACAAAAAAACACATCAGAAGTTCATATTTAATATTTAGCTAAGATGTTAAATGATCTACTTAAATGGTGAGTTGAGATTAAGCAAAGATACAAAAACATTTACTTGCTGTCCATTGATTCATCTACCCAGCAAACACACTCACAATAACAGGTTGTTGGTGGTCTTATATATTTCTTTAGTTGTTGTCCTTACACCCTGTCCCTTCTCCTTCACTCCTTCCTTCTACTCATTTCTAACACTTGATTATTATTTTTGGACTCTACTACAGTAGCCGATTCATGGGTCTTCTTTTACAGGGCCTTTAAACTTTACAGATTACTGACCACATTATTCCAAACTCTTGGCGTGTTTAACGATAGCACCCACCACTGAAGCACTGAAGCGGTATAAATGTGAGAGGAAATAGGTAAAAGTATAGTAGTTCCCTTTGAAAATCCCCAGAGTGCAGGCCTGTAGCTGCTGCATTTAGCTGCTGGTTACAGGTACACGTGAGGAAAAGAGAAAACCCTTTCCGAGAAATTGAGTTTTATCTTTAATCCACAACAAGTGATGCGGTTACTCTGCACTGTAGTTTACTGAGACTACTGTAGGTGTAGAGTATGATAGTGCTTTTTTTTTTAAACTAAATGTGTTTTGCTTTTTTTTTGTTATCAGAATTGTGTTGTGAGACTCACAGGACCACATGTTGAAACACGGCAAAAATCCTTAATCCATTTATTTTATGCATTTTTATTTTAAAACCCTTGAGTTGCAAACAAATTTCTTCTTGGTAATATGTCCAAATGTGAAATCTTAGAATGACTACTAAGAGGAAATTAGGAAACCAAAAAGAGCCCAGCACAGAGCTAACTGAGTCACTACATGAAGTGCTGAGTCTTAACTTCACATGTTTCCTTTTGACAGTTCTGCAAGTTCAAGTTAAGTCTCTGGTCGGACTTCTTGAAGGACTGGAACAACTCCTCCACCCACATCCACACAAGGATACACTCCACAGCTCCCTGTGGTTCTATTTCTACATGAAGTAGAGGAGGGGAGTTTCCATTCAAAGTCCCTTATGAGTTAACACTGGAACCACCCACAGTGACGTCCCCGAGTGAGGACGGACTGCAAATAAAGAGGAACAAGAGTTCTCTGGAAGTACAGAGATATAAATAAAGCCACCGCTTCCACAATCAAGGTGCAGATGAGGAAGTATTTGTGGATTAAAAAAAATTCCAGCAGAAGCAAATTGTAGGACCTGTTGCACCTACCTGATATAAATTATTTTGGATGTCCAGGACTTCTCTTGGGAATATCTGTATCAACTCCTTAGCAAGTGGTGATATTTCGTGGATAACTGCTAAGTGCAGGATTCTGTGGTAGTGAGAAAGAAAAAGAGAAGATGAACTTTAGCGGTTATGCCTGGAAAAGTCTGCAGCCCAACTTAATCTGAAATTGAGCAACTTATACGCCCCTCTCTCCAAAAAAAGGAAAAAGAAAAAAAAAGCAGCACTGTTAATTTCAACAAATGTTGCCTAACAATTTTCCTCGGTATTCATTTCAAGAGACTACCTCGAAATGTAACCCTTAGTGGGCTGAATGGCAAGACTGAGACATTGGGGTATTGAGCAATTCAAAAAATTCTAGACAGCACAGCAAGGTGCTGGTGGTTAAAAAAAACAAACATCTGTGAGCTGATATAAACTGCAAAGGCTTCAGTTTAAAGGCTTACAGTCAAAGACAAAACAAAACAAAAAGCACGCCACCCAAAAAAAAAACTGAGTGGGAAGTTCTAGCAAGCAAATGTGTGCGCAAAGCAGGAAATGGAACTGAGCATTAGTGCTTAATTTAGACTCAACAGCAACACAGCGAGGGCCCCATCTGGAAAAGGGATCTAAACAGATTAAAATCAAAGTTTGAGGCTTCAAGTTCTTTAAACTCGCAATTCTGTGGACATCAGGTTTTACCTTACAGGCTTGAAGCGTTGCAGTTTTACTGCTGCGCGATTGGCCGCAGTTACTTCTCTGTTAGTTTAGCAGCGAGACGTTCTGCTTTCAGAGTAAATGTCATTTAACCCAAAGCTGGACGCCGCGGGTTGCTTCAGATGCAGACAGAGTGGGATCAAAAAGTTCCCACGACATCTCGCTGTACACTCAGCTTTGAACGCTAACAGTACCACATGTCTAATTATACAAAGTAGTAAACAGCGTGGCATTTATCGATTTGTTAAAGGGTAAATGTGGTTACTTTCTTGCAGAAGACCTGCACCGAAGTGGGGGGGATATATTGAAATCTATTAGAAACATGCAACTGATCATTTTCTTTGCAGCTAGATGATAAATACCTACATAAGGTTTATTTTAGGTGACAATATGCTGCACTTAATTTTGTCACAAAAAAAAGAAATAAATAAAATTCTCGCAGCTACTATCATAAATAAATAAAATATATCCTACTTTACTATTATCAACACTGGTTAAGCATTTAAGTTGGGGCTTTTTCCACTTATTAAACATGTTTGGGCTGTTTGAGAAGCAGCAATGAGGAAACAGACGTGGGACATTTCTCACTGTGAGTAAATTAGGATGGTTAACTGATGGTTGCAGGTGACAAAGTGCATGGTTCCTTGTGCATTTCTAGGAATTTAAAATTCCCCAAAACTGTGAGAACATGAAAATAAATGTGGAAAAAAACAAAAAACAAAGCCACTTGTGAGTGTTAATTCCATTGTTTAAATGAAAGGTTACTGCACCAGACGCCAGATTACATTTTTGTGATGCTGGAATATCAGCTATGTCTGCAGACCGATGGAGCTGCACTGCTGTAAACCTGTCAGCAAATGTCTTTGTGTGAAAGGGACTTCCTGGTTTGAGTAAGACTTGAATGAATAAGAACTTAAAAAAAAAAAAATCCCACAGGGGAAAATTGGTGTTTGCATGATTCTGTCAGTCGAAGAAGTACACTGTGGTGTGTTTCAGGTGTTTGTTTTTTTTCCCTCCATCAGGTATCTATAGTTAGGGTGTGAGAATGAAACCATGTGGCCCCAACAATCAGCAAGCGGAAATGAAAAGAGGTCAGAGACACAACAACATTTGTGCAGTGTGAGGTGACTACATCAGGATCACACCGGCTGGTCGTGGCTGCAGGATTCATTAAATCTGTCTGATGGTTGGTGACGCTGCAACTCTAGATGAGTGGGTCACACAAGAAACAAGAAGGTCTGCATGGGCTGATAAGGTTGAGTGTGTGTGTGCGTGGAGGTTGAGGTGTTTAGATTGTGTGCAAAAGTTTCACTGACTCAAATTGAGAAATGAAGTGCAGCGAAAAGCCGCTCAGTTGCAAATGATTTTTTTTTTTTTTTAGCTGTCTGGAAGAAGGAAGGGGGAAGAAAGAAAAAAATAGCAAGGGGAAAAGAAAGAAGCCTGTGAATGGAGGGAAAGAAAGCATGCGTACACACTGTCCTGTCCTGATCAACAAGTTTTTGGATCAAAAGCGGGCCACACAGCTACCTCACAGCATGTGCTTTGTCTGTGCTGCTTGGGGGAAGTCCAGGCCTCTCTGTTTCACTTCTGTTTTCTGACTGAGAGAGTCGACAACTCAATGGAGACCGGTCACATTCGCAACGAGGACAAAGTTCATTATAAAAGTTTGCAGTATCACACTCTCATGAAATCCCCTTTAAAATCTGTACCACCATGGGAAAAACTATGCCCGAAATTTAGTGTGTGATTTACAGACTCCAGCTGCAGCAGAATTGTCATTCATGGGGATTTTAAGTTCTTTTTTTTAAGTCAGTTTACAGCAGACTTAAAAAAAAACAAAAACAAAAAAAAACAACAAAGCCAGAAGCTGCTCAGATATCCTGCTCAAAATTAAACCAGCAACTATTTTGATAACCTTTAAATTATTCTGTGCAATATTTGTAGCAAATATACAATAAATTCTCTAATTACGGGTCACCAATTATAAAAAAATATACTGTTTTTTTCTTTTTTTAAATGATTTTGAACCTTACATTTTCAAAGAAATCCCCACACTACATATCATGCAGTGATTCAATTAAAACTAATGTGCTGGCGTCAATGTACAAATCACTAGAAAAGGGATATTAAAATAATAAAGAGCTGGTGCAAACTAATTGTAGGATATTTGCAACCATAACAATGAAGAATAAACATCATGGGTGCCAAAAAAGCTGGCGATACATCTAAGAGAAAAACAATTAAAATGCAAAAAAGTTTGTATTCACCCACCAGTGTGCAGAAGCATCTCTCTCAGCAAATATTCTAGCAAGCTGAGCAAGAATGTTTCATTTCTGATAGAATTTAAATGGATAACAAATGAAAACCTACGTGTCTCCATCCTCTGTAATAGTCGTTAGCAAGTTCTCCTCCTGCTCCTGCTCAGAGAGTTCAGAGCTCTGTGCTTGCTGATTGCTGCTGGAAATCGTGCAGCCTTCCACTATATCCGACAGGCTCTCCACCGTGAGAGACGAGGAACCGTAGGCTGAGTCCAGCCGTTCCTCCACGCCGGAGAACTTGTCCCTCGGCCCGCTGAGGTCGGTGCTCGGCCCCCGGGGCTCGTCCGACTTGACCATGGAGCGGTCCGACTCAATGCCTGAATCTGTGCGGTTATCCTCCGGCAAGTGCTCTTTAGTACAGTCATGGCTCGCCATGGTAGTGCTGCTGTGATGATGATGATGGCCTCGCTGGGTTTCCCCCCTCCCGCCTTCCCCGAGGTTTTAAAGGCTTCCTGCGGGCGCTGTAGCCGCTCGATGCTCGGTGATGTGACCGGACAGCACGATGACACCTGTGGTAACCGCCGCACCGTCTTCGTGAAACCAGAGGAACGAGCCGCTGCGTATCATGCCATTAACCGACAACACTGTGCCCTCTCTGTAGGAAGAGGCGTTCACTTTTACCGATTTATCGCGTTTTAAAAAGTTTCGAAAACATGGCAGGTGAAACGGGTTTAAAACGAGACACAAACCGCTGCCCGTCGACTAAATATCCGGTAAATGCGTGAGCTCCAGGCGAAGAGCATATGAGCAATGAAAGGCGAGAAGGGGAAGAGCTGACATGTGAAAGGCAAAGCTGTTTTTGTCACGCGGGGGAATCCCCAGTGCGCGTGATCAAACGCACACACACAGTACGTTCAGTCGCGAACACGCGCGCGCAGAAACGCCGGAGAATCGGGTGTGAGAGCGGAACTACTGTGAGATTTTCAAAATAAAAGAATTTATATATATATATATATATATAGCCTGTACTGTATATAAGGCACCACAGGGGACTGCTGTTGTGATTTGGGGCTATATATATATATATATATATATATATATATATACCCACCCCT
>VUQR01035005.1:0-26226 GCA_015108515.1 Hemichromis elongatus | reverse complement strand
TTAAAAAATTTGGGGGTGACAAAAAAAAAAAAAAGAGCACAACATACACACAGCAAATAGACCCACACTTGTGTAAAGCACGGGAAGGGAAGAGTAAGTGCCAGACAGGACCCAGATGTCATGCTAAAACAACAACTTCTAAATATAGTGCTACATTCCCAGGCGTCTTTCCCCCTTGCCTCCTCAGACCAGGCATAGTTTTTATTTATTTATTTATTTTTGTATTTTTTATTTTGCAACATCTTGGTGTAGTACGACCTCGCCATAAATACACCTCTCCCTTACCACCTTGATACCCTCTTTTACTGTGCAGTCAAAACTGTGTTTTATGGGCCCTACAAGAGCTTAACTGTCAGCACCGCATGTTGCCTATTTCTCCAGATGCACACATTTCTGTTCCATTACTAACCAATGACAGGTTGATGGCCGGTTAGTACCCCTGTGCAGTTCTCTGAGTGGAAACACGATCGTGTGTTGTACCTGTAAATGCTTCAAAACCCCAAATCATTAACATGGACACGCAGTTGCACCAAACTGCTTGTGTCCATCAAGCATGCTTTTGCAGAGCTTTTGCAGTCACACGCCTGCTTTCACCTTCCTTAGGTTGGTTGGATGTTAAAGCAGAAGTTTGCTATACTTTACCACATATACACATAAAGATGACATGTTGTGTTTATTTATCTATTTAAGAGAGATCTCTCATGGAGGCTTTATGCAGATAGCACTTGTTACAATGCATTTTTTGTTCTAATGAAATGGGTTCATAGTTTTGTTTCGTTTTTATTTATTTATTTATTTTTTTACAAAAAAAGCAGTATGGCCTGTCTTATTCTTTAAATATTGGGAGCAAATGAGGGTAAAAGGTGTTGGGTTCTATGAGAAATTAAAATTGCTTCCTCTGTTTGACCATCTGGATTTCAGCATTTGTAATTATGTGCTGGGTCATTTAGCACTGAGGGCAGAATGTTAATACAGGAAAGGTTTGTGTATGCCCAAGTAAACAAACAAGCCCCCCCTCGCTTTTGTGGAGTCTTTGCCTACTGATTGGCAGAAACCCTCTTGAGGAGTCGCTGTGTTAATTAGCCTTGCTTGATATGTCTGTCTCCCATGCTCTCACTTCACATCGCTGATAGATCTCATATGTCGCCATTTCTTCAGTTTGAAAAGCAGTTATGGGTCTCCATTTTTATGCAAGGTGGGCCTCCTCTGAGGTCTAATCAATAATTTCACTACACCAGAATGCATGCGTGGGGAAAAGTGAATTAAGGACATGTCTAACTGAGCCGAATTAAGCTGAAAAGTCGCGCATCCAACAGAGAAATCTACTCAGGGATCTGTCATTAATGTCACACATCCTCCTGTCTCCTCTTTGCCCATTTCCCTGTTGAAGACTTGCTACCAGCTCCCTTGTGTGATGGCAGTGTCCTTGGCACACACTCTCCTCACATAATGGAGTCATTGTCATTCCAGCCACACTCAAGGTGGAAACTTTATCAAGTGGTCTTTCTCTCAACCTTTTCCCCGTGCTACCTTTTTGTGTCTCTTTCAGTTCCTCTCTGTTGCTTTTGCACTACATTTCCATCACTCACCTGCCTTGCCTTTTTATTCTAGCATACACACACACACACACACACACCAGTGCACACTCACTGTTTACACTACCCCGTTGGATGCATATTTGTGAGCTTTTTTTTGTCTGCATGATCAAGCAATACCTAAAGTTTTAGCCCAAAGCAAACAGCCCTGTTTAAGATGCAAAGGATACAACAGCAAAGGTATTAGAAGAAGGATACGAACTGGTGGAACTAATTTCCCTGCCTCCCCCTACCTTTTTTCCCCCCTCTTAATTCATCATTCTATCTGCTTCTTTCCTCTCAGCCAATTTATTAAAAGTCAGCTTATCTTTCGAGGTGTTTGATCAGAAGACGATGACTGAAAGGCTACACAAGCTGCACTCAAAAGTCACAGAGGCTCATAATCAAACTGGGGGCTGCCATTAAACACTCCGTATCTCAACTGAGCAAACAGATAAATCCTGCATCCAGTCTTTTTTTCTGCCACTCCACCTGCATGTCAGGCTAAAACTATCAAAGCAGACATGTTTGAAAAATGGATTAAATCTAGGTAGCATATCCTACATTCATAGCCCGCCTTTATTGTAACTGGGTCTAGCAGGAACACTTTTACACATAAATAACAGCTTGCTTTATTCACCTGGAATTATGTCTGTATTGGATTAATCTGCATCATTTATTTGCCAGTCCAGGAAGCGTCAAAGAGACGATGGGTGGCTGCCATGTTGCATTTTAATGCTAAGAAGACTCGAGGTTGAATTCTTTTGTAACCTGTTTTTAAAATAATTTCAGCCAAAGCCTTTCGCAGGTGTTTTAGTTACTTAATTCAAGGTAGCACAGATATTAATAGAAAGGATTTTAAAAACATTGGCACTGGTGTTAGAAATGTGTTTACCCAGAATGTGATTCCACTGAATCAAGCAAAATTGTAGCTCATGAAAAACAGTTTTTCAGAAGCTTTTAATGTTAATAGTCAGGTGGATTTTTCTCATCCTACAAAATGGTCATCAATTATGGATATATATTGATGTATTTTAATTTTTAGCAAAAAACATAATAGAAAGTTGTAAAACCAAAAAACCCAAACAAATATTTGAGTTGCAAAGCCATAGCTACATCTATCATTTTCACAATGATCAACACATTCATTGTTCTCTTGCTCTCTTTGTATCAGAGCGATGTCATCCTAAAAGACACCAGTCAGAATAGAAAGATGTCAAATACATAATAAAGGTGATCACTCACCTCTAAGAAGACTAGCACTACCTCTCGACCCTTTTACTATGAGTGTTAGGGGTTCAGTTTTTTCCTTTAATTTGTCACCCATCACAATATTAATGTGTTCACCCGTCCGAGTTTGTCAAAGTGGCAAAATGTGAAATGATGTCTGCTGTTAATTAAAAAGTCAGAGATAAGACTAGATAGTATCGTTTGTAGCAAAGGCTGCCATTAGTTGCTAGCGTTAACAGGTTTTTCACCTTTTATCTTTTGCTTTCTAAATTTAGGATATTTCCCACGTTGGTATTCCTTCTGTGCTCACTCTTCACTAAGAGCACAGCTCGTTCCTTCTCTTGTTTTCATCGTCTCATTCCAGCATTGAGGCAAAGTTAATCGGCTTTATCGTGCACATTTATGGTGCTGCAGAGCTTGGCATTATAAGCAAAAAGATAATGTGTGTTTATGAGCTCCAGTCTCACAAATATGTGTGACATGGTCTAATTGGGTGAATATCTGCACAAAATCTCATACCCAAGGGAGAAGAGTGTATTTTCCTTCAGTACAAGATATTTTGGAAAGCGTAGAGAGCTTCTACAGAAATGGCTGAGGTGGCAGAGAGAAAAATCCAATCCTGCTCGGGCTGAAATGTTAACAAATTTTTCATTCCAGTTCCCAAGGTACTGGTTCACACAATGCTGAAGGAACTTTTAATTACATTCGCAACTCGCAGTAGAATGACTAATGAGAATTTTAGGCTTCGTGGATCGCTGCCATTATTTTTTTTTAATTCATCCTTCATGCATTCCAACTAACTGTTACCCAGCAACTCAACTCGATCAGCGGTTGAGCTGAGCTTGTTACATGAGTCCAGGTCATTTATTAGAATATGTGGGGTGTTTATGTCCTTTAGGGTATGCTCTGGGTGAAAGGCTAATAGAGCATATGGTAAATTTCTCCCTATTTATTAATGCCTTCCAAGTGTGCTGTTGGGTATTTAGCACACAGGGTCACATGGTTCCAGACATTTTTAAATGGGATTGCAAAGTGGTGCACAAATTTAATCTGGGATATTATTTCCCTTGGTTTGCTGACATTAGCTTTAACTTAAATTTTTCATATGTAAACTCTGTTTATGATGAAATGTTTCAGTAGTTAACTTAGTGGTTGCATGTCACCAAGCACAGATCTCCATTGTTTTTTTTCTTAATACATCAACACACAAGTGCATTCCCCATGCACCAAACTGTTACCCTGGTAACATTTTTCTTTCTATCTATCACTGTCACATGACCACCTTGCACCTGTCTGCGGGGCGTCTTAGGAAGTTTTTATCTGTGTTTTTGACTTTGTCACTCTTCACTAGACAGTGAGGGGAACTGGATTCAGAATGAGAGAAAAGCTGCAACACACAAGACATGAATAAGCTTTCAGAGCACTTTTAAAAAAAAAAAATTTCTTCTTCTTCTGCAGACTTTATAAAGGCAAGCAGAAAAATACAACAGAAGTTGTATTTATGGTTGCAGTATGAATACAAGAGTATAAATATTGGAAATTACTTTATGTGTAAAAACTTTAACGAGTTTGAAAAGAACTATATTATTATTATTACGTAACTCCACCACTCAACAGTTCACTAGTTCAAAAGCTAGAAATAATTCTGAGATTTTAGCTGATTTCAATTTCTGTTACCACAGAACCATAAGCACTAATGAATGAATCTGCTACTCACACATTGAAGAGGTTGAGGCCGATGCGGTAGAGGCGTTTCCTCATGACGTCTGTGGACAGAGTGGGTGATTTACAGCTAGCGGGGTTCTCACAGTGGTAGCGTGGCAGGCTGAGGATCATTGCCTGCAATGCTTCCTTGGATGACGCCTCGGACGTCGAGCGAGCCTCTGTTGACGTACTGCTGCTGCTCATCTGCTCTGAGCTATTGTCTGCCGTCTCGGAGCCACATCGCTTAACATCCAAAGGCTCCACCACAGGAGAGCTACCCAGCACTATGGTCTCCTGTGGTGGAGGGGCAACAGTTGGTTCTCTTGGTGGTGGCGGTACCACCACAACAACCTCCTCTGGGCTTTGGGGGAATGCCATCTTATCCAGAGGGGTCAGAGGAGGTTGCTCCATCTCCCCAAGCTCTTCTTCAGAAGGTGGTGGCGCAGGGAATTCAACATCCTGCTCGCCGTCTTCTATTTCTGACTCTGGGGGTGGCGGAGGCTCTTGGGGTGGTGGTGGGAGGTCTTTGGGCTCTGCTAGGATGTCTGCAGGTTGAGGAGGGGGTTCTTCTAAGGGACCGGGTGGGATAGAGGATGGTGCGGAATTTGCTGTCGTGGAAGTGGTGGTGACAGTGCTGGAGGTTCCTTCTTGCTGGGTGCCACTGTTGAGGGTAACAGAAGTGGATGATTCCCTAACTGAAGATGAAACGCGGAAGTTCTGACTGTCAATCTGCACCGTCACATCTCGAAACGCCATCATCAGCTTGCTCGCACTCCTCGAGAGGTCGGTTGGGTCCACCGAGCCCTGATGAATTACAGAGTCTTGCACGTCCCCACCACCGCCTTCTCCACCACCTCCAACCCCTGCTGCTGCTGCTGCGCTAAAGGAATCAGCACTGAACTGATAGTTGCCGCCTTCTTGCAGTGAACACATGGTCTTCAGACTCCAGTTGCTGAGTGCATCATCTATAGATTTTGCTAATGACTGGACCTGCTCAGTGAAGGAGTCTTCCAGGTCGGTCAGAGTGCCACCAACCGTGGCAGGCAAAGATGGTGAGCGTACCAGTGGGATGCCTGCCAGGTTACAGCCTTCTGCCAGGGCCCGTTCAGCAGAGAAACCCTCCGTATTTTGCACACGGACCTTGCGCAGGGAGATGCGTCGAGGCAATCGACTCTCCAGAAGTGAATTGCGTATCTTCTCAAAGTTTTTGCTGAGCTGGTACTGGCGGAAGGCAGTCTGGATCTTGCAGGCAGCACGGCGGGAGATGAGGTGGCCGCCGTATTTGTGCTCTAACATTTCGATCTGAAGAAAATGGAAAGAGAGAGATAGAGAGCGAAAATTAATTGGTAAAAATTTTCTTATATGTCAGTGATAATAAAAGTGAGTGCAACAATTATTGAGACCAAATATGAGAGTGATAGTTGTATAATAATTTTTTTTAAAACTGCTGAACAAATACAAGATACATGCGAATAGGTAAAGGAGTGTTTTCATAATTCAATGATTTTTTTGTGTGTGTACAAAACATATAGGCATGCATTGGTGAAATACTAATCAGGTGGGGATTAAATGTTAAATATGTTTATTCAGTTGGAAAAAGAAAGAAAGATTGCCTATTTTTAGATGCTAAAGATCAGCAAATGTAAATAATACTGTCATGGTTCACTAAATGTATTTTCCAAGCTGGTCTTTTTATGTATCCTGAATCTGTAACGCGACTAATAGCTGAGTCATGGCATTCAGATATTTCCTCAGCAAATAGAGCTCATAATCTACATGAATTCCATAGAGAAGTCCTCCACACAACTTTAAATTGTCTGAAACAGAACAGGCCGTTAATCTTGCCTGTGAAAAATTGCTCAAATGCTGTGGGAAATAGATAGAGATGTAATATAGCCTTCCTCATCTGACAGCAGCTCAAACACTAGATGAAACCTCTTTGAGTTTCCCAGAACAATCAGGGTCTGGGTATCTTTGGAAGTGCCCAGAAAGAGTGCTTATCTTCCAAAGTCCTTTTCATTCGCACCAAATCAATGAATATAATTCTGTTGCTCTTCTTACTTTATCAAGGGCATTAATGTGGAGGAGATTTTAGCTTAAAGAATACCACCACCGTTTTACAAACACAACTAGCACGATTTTTGTGAAGGTCTCATTCATGGTGAACATTTCCCTTACAAGGACTGAAACGCCTACAAAAAATGTTGAAAGAGTCACTCCATGAGTGAATGAGTAGGCGAACAAAAAGCCACAACCCCCCCCCGCCAAAAAAAACACTCAAGACATTTGAACACATCCACTGCAGCCCTGAACTTTTCTAGACATGAAGCTGCGTGCGAGAACGCAAGTGTCTCTGTCAGTTCACTAGAACAACGTCCGTGTGACGTCTGATCGAGCCCACGTCGGCATTGTAGCAGCTAATCGCCTGGTGGATTCACAACAAATACATCCTGCTTCCTGCACGCTCCATCAAGCTTGTCTAAACAAAACAATATTTCCAGGACTGAGAACATATCTGAAGTTAGGCTGCATGCCAGAAAGGACAGCTGAGGACGATGTCCTGTAGTGATTCTCCTGACTGGAGTTCATGAGTCAACGGCTGCAGATGGGCTACCTTTTAGTCATGTCTGCAAAGCTGGGACATCAGTTACACCACAAACAATTGAGTATCCAGACTGGTGAATGAACGGGTGAACAAGAAACTCAGGGTACCTCTTTGCCTTGATTCAGCTACAAACTAATCCTGCCTTGGCCAAATGACTTAAATGCAATATAATTTTATGCAAAATAAGAAGTAATAAGCTGTTTTCCATTTAAAAAAAAAGTTATATTCCATCACTAAGAAAGAAAATGAAAACATAAATGTTCAAGATATTTTGCATAAATATGTACTTTCATCTGAGAGAATTCAAATCTTTGCTTTTACCTCCTTTGTGTCTCTTATAGATTTAGAGCTGAACTCTTCTATCAGAGTGATGTGTACAACAGGATAAATTTGGTCCGTGCAAAATAACATTCCTGTCAATTCAAATGCAATTGAGTGAATGGTTACTGCAGCTAAGAAGGATCAAATTGTGACTTTCAGCTGCTAATCTGCTTTCCCTTTAGTCCTGGACAAAGTCACCAAACCATCAGACTTCTGCAAAAGAAAAAAAAAAAACACTGATAGGCTGTAATGGCTGTAGGGTTTGCAATTTTTGATAAGTGGTTAATTCAGCAAGATGCAGCCTCTGTCATTGTCATTGGAGGAACCGAATCACATACAAAGCTCTTTAGAATAGTGGAATGACACTGAAAATCCATCTTATCTACTCCATTTACATTTCACTGCAGAGCCTCTGTGAGCAAAGTGAAACGTACTGAGAATATTAAGGTGGATTGTGAATAGGATGCTGGTTCACAGCTCTACTGTATCTGCTGATGGCGACTTCTTGGCGGCTGTCATCCCTTGCAGACCGGTCGAACTCAGTCTGAATATTCATTGCTTTTTAATCTGGACTGTTCTGTGCTGCATGCACTCTTAGTACGACAAGACGTTATCACCGTGACTGTGCGGAAACTAAAATAGAGATTGTGTAGTCTTCTTCTTTTTATTTTTTTATAAAACAGGCGCTGAGGTAATATGATTGACCTCATTACTTGCAGAGGTGTCCCTCATCAAAACAAATTCTGAAGAGTTCCACTGCAGGGGTGCCCTTGAATGTGCAAAAAAAGGGCCGTCAGCTTGGCTGCATTTGATTAAATGTAGCAGTCGAGCTTGTTTGTTTTGGCTTCCGCGTAAGCCGGGTCGGGGATGATGAATAAAGCATTTGGGTCACGTTGCTTTTGTTATTAGAGTGCGTATCTGATACACTCTGCCATTCAGATGGAATTACAGCCACCAGGACGAGCTGGAACATGATGGATGGAGGAAGAAAGTGAGGAAAGTAGACAGGATTTGATGGCAGCTCTAACGAGGATTGTGTTGGAACTGCAGATGCTCTGTACCGCTTTCACTGGACAGTGCAGTTAAAAGTGCAAAGTGCATGTTTCTGTCTGTATTACCTGTTTTTTTTTAGTCTCTAAGGACCCATCAGACCTTTGCAGATTTAGCAACTCTTTCCTTGACCTTCTATGTTAACACTAGCCCAGCTGCTGCTTGCTTTATGGGTACTGAACCGTACTGGTGTGGCTCTGCACATATGTCAGACTGTTGCATTCTTCCTCGCAGGTAATGTGAAGATAGAGCATAGATATAGTTGGTGCTCGTGTCTTGTTTAACTGCACTGCATAACTATAAAGTTCTAAGAACTCTGACTTGAATCTAAAAAGTCTAAAACCTTCAACCTTTTCTTTCTGCCGTTTGAGCAAACAATCGTTAATTTGGAGTCAAGTTTCATGACACAGAGAAATTTTTTCTGATGTGTCTTCCAAAGCCAGCTTTGTTTGTTGGCTGTCTGATGCAGAGAACAACATGCAGTGGGTTTCTAACTCAAAGGTAACCGCCTGCTGTGTCCATTAATGTTGCTATAAGACAAGTTACAGTGATACAAAGCGGTTCACTTGGTGACGAGGCTAGTGGTGCAATTGCACTGCGGAATTTAAGAAATTCCAGTTTACTGCTCAGTCGGCAAGTGAGGCATAATATTCATCATAATATTTCAGGAAACTCTGATGTTTCATGTGTAAAAGGCTGCATTATAATCCACTCCAAATCTAATACATTTGGTAAAAGAAAAGGAGATGCATGTATAAAAAAGAAGAAGCATGGAACGAACAAGAAGACATTCAGAGTGTTGAGGAGAAGGTGAGCTAGTGAAAGAGGTGTTGAGACAGATGACCGTGCCAAGAATGGCATTGTAGAAAATCTTCCCTATTAGGCCTCTGTCACTTCTACCTCTGATCACTTCACTAAGCGCTGATGGAGGGAGAGATTATTCTGGAGACACGGTGGTCTGAGAGAACGGCGATGGCACCGCTCTCTCACACCACATCTCTAAATCGATTTTGACGGAGAGATCAGCACCGTGCTGACCTCATGTTCCCCTCTGAGGCAGACAAAAATGGAGAAAAACTATGCAATGCAAAGCAGTGCCACAATGCAGAATACGCAGGATAAAATTAGAGTGTGCAATGATAGATTTTACTTGAACTTTGAGGTGAACGAAAAGGATAAAAGGGGTAGGTAAATATTTGAAGTCAAGGATACCAGTCTTTAATCCTCTTGAAGTCAAATAGACGGCCTGTAACAAACAGGGGGTTTAATAGAGGTTTAGCACATTAAGATAATGATCTTACTTAAACAGAAGTGCGAATTCAAAATGCAAATTTTAAATATTCTGGGGCTGGGGAGGCAGAGACAGATTCTCGGCTTCAGATGCTATGGGGATGATAGATATCTTGGGTTTGAAATACTTTCTCTGTCTATATATGAAATATTAATACCCAGGGGCTTTGGAAAAGGAATATGTTTTAGTCTGACAGTTTCTGCTTCAAATGGTAATGTGTCTCAAAACCAAAAGGTCAACTAAAGGTGCAGTACACAGTTTTTTCCCCCCTGTTTTTTGTTTTTACTGGTTGCAAATAAATGGCAGTTGTTGCCATTTAGAGTCAAGTGCCATGATTACTATCGCCACCTCCTTCTACGGTATCATTATCACAAATGGCCTCTTAGAAAATCCTCGTCTATATTCAACTTGTGACATTTACGCCTAATTGTAAAACTACATATGTGAAGGGCAGGCTTCTTAAAGAATACTGATTACCTTAATAATCAAAAATAAGTTAACCTCACTTTATTCCTGCAGAAAGTGGGAGACAGTTTTGACTAAAATGCTTTCTAGACACTTTTTTTCAGTGGTAACATTTATCTCCTTTTTATCCACTCAAAGGCAGTTTTGGGGAATCACTCTTATTTGCTTCCTTATATCTATGAAGCAATATTAGTTTAGCTTAGCTCAACTTTTCCTGAACAGAAAATGTGCTGAACTGTACCTGCAAAGCTGACTAATGTCATAGTCTTGTAAAATACCAGCCACGCTGAGATTAAGTACTGCCTTTTTTTTTTTACAGTCCCTATAAATCAAACTCCCCAAAAATAGTGAATCGTCGCGTTTCATCCTTAAATGTGCAGGCACAGACTGAGCTTTGTGAATAAAACTGCAGATGATCTCTCACATGCTGCAGAAATAAGGTTGGGGGGAGGGGGGGGGGGATTCAAACCACGATTATTAGCTTTCATGCTCATGCACAGTCTTACAGCGCAGAAACATCTGCATGATTAATGAGATGATTATATAACAGCAAAACTGGGACACTACTAATGCTGACTGTATTAGTAAATGAGGATGACAATAGAAAAGTCTTGATGTCATCAGAGGATAGAAATCTTTTTAGCTGATGCGTCCTTGACCAAAGTCATTTACAGAAAAAGCTCAGCGGTGACTACATTTTAATGCAGATACTATCTGAATTTAATAGAAAAATAGAATGACACTGATGGGTCTTGGCCAAACAAAAAATACAATGAAAAAGTCCCAGTGTGGCCAAAATCAGACATAATCCCTGCTGCGGACATCTGCAGAATAATATCCCCCTAAAATTCAAATGTTTGCATTAGCTGTTTTAAGACAAGAAAAATGATCATCTTATTGTAGAATAAAAAATAGCTATAAACCCTAACCTGGGCCTTGTGAGATACATAACATGCATTTGCACTTTTTAGTGTATTTATGAGTGAAGGCAGCCCATCGAATCCATTTTCAGTGCTCCTTTTGATTCTTGGGAAATATGAACTGCTGAAGCAGAGATTAGCAGCAGCTACTGAGCAGAAGTAAAGGTCACATCACCTCATTATAAAACAAAGTGCTGTGCATTCTGCACGAGTTGTTTACTTCTTCAAGACCTCTCCATTTTATGAGCAACTTAAATTGCACACAGTTGTGTGTGATCAGGATTGTAGCTAGAAAATAGACAAATAATTGACAAAAATTAACTGAAAGGGCAGAAAGCAAATGTTTGGTGACCCTATATTCCCCGCCCTTCAATGTGCACACATGGAAAACCAGCAGAGCTGTAGCAAGAACCCCCCTCCCCCAGGTTAAACAGCAGAACAAGCAAGTATAAGTGTAGAGCAAGCATGAGTGGCAACAGATATGACACTGTTTATGTCAGACATATGATTAAAATGCCAACCTCAGAGCAGGGTTGCAAAGGGGCTTGCAAGTATGCAGCAACATTATGCAGGCAACTTAAATGGCTCATCTTATATGAATGAGCTATGAGCAAAAAATATATAATGTAAAGAATGTCCCTGTAAGTGTATTATTACACGGATTGAGTAGTATTTAAATTTAAGATACTATGTATTTAAATTTAACCCTATTCAGAGAGAAAAAGTAATAGGGGTATCTGGAGGTTGAACGCTGAACTAAAGCGAGTTAATGCTCAAATACTTCATCATGAGGTTCTTCCCTAGTTATCAAGGTATCGCCCCACAGATCCAATTACTCTGACATTGATCTGGAGATCCATCAAGCCCCCTGCACCCCAGGTTGTACAGACAGAAGATCAATCTCGCTGATCACGTATCTCAAGCCTCGTTGACAGGGAGATAGCAGGAAAGAGGGACCTTCAGATGTAAGATTAAAAGAGAGAAAATGGAAGTGAGAAAAAGACGTTAAGGTTAAAAGAACCTTGAGCCTCGATTAGAGAAGTAACGAGTGAGGAAATGCAATCAAAACTGAATGAAATGAAGCTGACAGAGAGTGAATATGGAAAAACTATCCAGCTCAGACATATTAGTTTCAGTGGCTTGGAATGAATGCTTTGCTGGCTTATCTTGCAGTTTTCTCTGTGTTCTTCTCACTCTGTGAATTTAAATATGTATTGGCAGAGAAGGACACAATCCAAATGGCATCTCCCCTGTCACCTGTGAGCAAATTTCCTTTCACAGTGTGTCGCTGGTGGCCTGACTCTGAGAAACACTTAACACCAGAGCGACTATGTTTACTGATTGTTCTGGGTTATTGATTAAGCGCAGCCAAGTGTGCCACACAGCACTTACAGGGACAATAATAGAAGTCAAGACTTGAGGGACGGAGGTGTAGCTTGTAAAGAAACAAACTGAACCAAGGGCCTTGACATACCTGGAAAAAATACCTGCATGATGTACATTACAGCGGCTTAAGTCTGGCTTGAAATACAGAGGATCCCAGCCAAATTAGCATTGCACATTTATAAAAGGAAGGAATTAAAAAGTAAACTCGTAAAAAAAATAGATGCAAGGGGCCTGGATATAGTTTGCACTTGATATTACAACTTCCCCAAGGCAGCTTAAGGGCGTCTTAAATGGCTTTCTTTCAAAATCATCACTGACTTCAAATCTGGATTCACAGAATTTCTGAAACAAAAATTCTACTACTTTTTAGCTAGTTAGCGGTATGAAGCTGTGTGGGTAAGATCCATCTACATTACACCTTGACACACCAAAACTGGAGAACAAGGACAGTTTTTCAGATAGTTATGTTAAAAATCATGCAAAAAAAAAAAAGACCAGCACCACAAACATGGATTGAGAAGTGCACTTCACCTTAGCAGATGAAGCCTAGCCAACAGCCAGCCCACTGACCACGCCCCCTAATGATGCTTCAGTAACTTCAAGCCTTAATAATTTAACAAGTTAGCTATAAAAACATCCATCCCCAGTACAACTGTCATGAAACGGGAGATTAACAAGAGAGACAACAGAATATACGGCTGTAAACAGGTTTATTTTAGCTTTAAAGTCGGTCATGCTTTTATCAGCGTCTATAGTTACTGACTCTCTTTTAAAGGCACTAAATAAACAGCAGTTTATAGAAATGCATTTTTCAGCCCTCAGGGGTGCTTTTCTTACAGGCTGAATCTAAAAATAGATCTAAAATTCGGTGTAGGGCCCTTTTACATAATTAATCCAGCACAAAAACGGTGAGGAGCCCCACAGGTAGGGGCCTTACCTGCCGTCTTACCTTGTCGAAGCTCGATGGACTGAAGAATGTTGTTTAGATGGGTGATAATGAAAATTAATGTTTGATGGCTCTTGATGATTATGTAATGTAGATGATATCTGAGCTCCTGATGAACAGCGTGATAAGAACACAGACACGAGAACATGAAAATGCACGTACAAAAACAGTCACTTTTCACAGTTCAGGACAAAGTCGGTTTAACTCGCTGCAATGAAATGTGCTTTTATTCTCCACAAATGTTAAGGCTTTTTCACCATCCACTGATTAATATAAAGTATTAGAAAATTTACAAATTTTAAAGGAGTCACGAGAATATAAACTTGCATCTCTTTGATCTGTAAATGTGCATCCTTGTTAGAATAGTAAAGCAGCCTGCACCTGAAAACAAACTGTTTAAGTCTCACGAAATAACAGTTAGAAAAAACATTCTGGTTTTAATGACGAAGACAACTGAGGATGTCAGTGAAGTGATGACATGGCACTGATGATGATGGTTTATGATAATGGAGAAAAGGAAATATTTTTGACAGCCCATAAGCGCTAATAGGGATCAATACATTGAACAAACAAAAACATAAATGAACAAAAAAATATTTTAATTAAAAAGTCAGACACCAGCTTTGACCACAAACCACCTGACCTTCTCTTCAGACAAAAAAAAACGAAACACCACAAATATCAGACCACAGGACGTACAATACACACAAGCCAAGCTACTGCACCTCCCGCCCTCCCCCTCCCTCTCCCAAACACAGCACACCAACACTCAACCCGCCCCCTCCCAACCCCAACACAACCCTACCTGCTTATTTTTGAGGTCAAGCGAAAGCTCATAGTCAGAGGCGGCGGAGTGCGAGCCGGCCCCGTTGCGCTGCACCCTCAAGGGCGAGGCTGTGTGGTGCAGACTGGCCCTCCTCCCCGCACCACCTCCTTTTGCTCCTCCCCCTTCCTCGTCCCCTTCCTCCTGTGCTGCTTCACCCTCGCGTGGCTTGGCCTGCGCCTCCTCTACCTCTTGCTTTGTCTCTGCCTCCACAGCTTCTTCTGACTCTTGATTCTCTTTCTCTGGAATCGTCTGCTCCTCTCGGCAAGGCGAAGGGGCATTAGGGGCTTCCTGTGACGTTGCCTCGCCCGGAGCCTTGACTTGTGGCTGAGGCTCAGGCTCTGGTGCAGGCTGGGCTTTCGGCTCAGGTTCTGGCTGAGGTTTGACTTCGGGTTGGGGTTGAGGTTGAGGTTGAGGTTGAATCTGTGGTTGGGGCTCAGTCTGTGGTTGGGGCTGTGCTGGCTGAGTCTGTGGCTGAGTCTCTTGCTGCTGTCGTTGGGGCTGAGGTTGCAGTTCGGGTTGTGGCTGTGGCTGTGACTGGGCCTCACTCTGCAGCTCTCCTTCTCCTCCCTTCCCTTCCTGAACCATAGACGAGTCTGGAGAAAGGTCATCGCTGCAGAAAGGAGGAGAAAATGCAGAGTGAGGTGTCTGCTGCTTCCGTGGTGAGCTCTGACCTCTTCTCCAGGCTGCCTGGGTTAGTGGTAAGATGTTGAACCTTTCTCTTTTCTTTTTTCTTTTTTATGCCTCATCACTCAACAGTTCATCTGTCTACCTGCTCTGGTATGAATGCCTTTCTTGTCTGTCTAGACACTGACAGACAATGAAAACCAAGAAAACATAAAGCACAGAGCAGCTTATAAAACCAGAGTGTACAAGAGTAAAAAGAAAAGAAAGAAAAAGATCACGGGATTACTTCTTACAGCAAAATCTTTAGAAAAGAAAATGTGAACAAAACAATTTAGTTAACAGCCAATAGTGACACACACTCCCAAACACACAGACGTAGGGGGGGACAGTCATGCAGCCAAAACAAATGTCTCACTGTCTCTTACAATAAATGTGTCTGCTTGTGTGAATACTTGTATATTTGAGTGTACTGGAGGTGTTGTTTGAGACTTTAAAATAACAAGAGGTTTAATATGCATGTATTATACAGAAAGAATATATATTTTTCCACCTACCAGCTGTTTCTCTAATCATCTAATGTGTTTGAAGACATTTTGATCTAACTAACATCACCTTGTGATCAGTTTTCAATAATCCTTTGTCAGCTAATAGAAGATCATGACTAAGCAGTCATGTTAGTGGCTCAGTAAGAATGCTCTTAACCTGCCAGTATCTTTTACCAGAAGTGCTTGTCAGATGGTCAAAAAGCTTCTGAAACAGCTTTCCGTCACCCCCTGATACCGGGGCATCGGGACATCCAAATGGAAATGCACACACACTGGCATCTGTGTTGAAGATAAAGGTAAACATGGTTTAAACTCCCAGCCAAATTTTCTTCCTTTCAGTTGGACTATTTCTGCCACTTTTAGGTGTAAAAAAAAATGTGATATTGACCAGAAACCCAGCTGTGTAGAGTGTAGCTGTTATATTTGCATGCATGTAAACATATGGGACTGACTAATCTTTGATTGAACATTGATGAAGTTTGAAAGACACTAGTTTTGCACACCAGCTGAAAGTAGTAGTGATAACAACTGGGCATGTTATTTCCAAGATTAAGATAAGATTTTTCCTCCCTGTTATTGGATTTGGTGATAAGAATTGAATCACAATCGCATAAAATCATCACTTTCCACCCACGACATATGCAGAACTTCAGAAGAAAGTCAACACAATTGTTCCTCAGAGGGGGATAAAGACCTCTTCAACAACAAACTTTTAGTTTGTGGCTTAAGTTGTCTCTCTAAAAAAGACTTCATTATAAAAGCATACTTATATACTGCATATCTGCTAGTGTAGAGGGTTGATACTTAAAAAAAACAACGTCTGCCTTCTTTTTCTGCCTGGGTCTTTTTTCCACCACATATGGCAGCACATAGGCTTCAGGAAAAAAGTATTCTAGGAGTGGGTATAGCTAGGTCTGCTACTTCTAAAATAGAGCTTATATGAGCAATGAATAATGAAGAGGGAAAGTGTGCTGCTTCGACATTCAGCTGCAGGTGAGCTTTTTCTCATGCAGAAAATAGACCTGCCTGGAAAAAACAGAAGACTTCTTTTAGGAGAAGAGAGCGATTCTGTAGCTTGCCATCATCCCTGCCTACAATGTTTCCTTTCATTGTTATGAATCTAAATGTAGTCGTTCCGATTTGCATTTTGCTGGAGCCCCCGTTATGGTGAAAGATATTAAGACAACCAACAGGCGGCATGCAGCTGGAGTCAGATTCTTTTAAAAGGAACAAAAAAAAAGAAGGAAAAGGTGATCAAAGGGAATTATTTTTGAAGAGACACACAAATAACCATGAAAAGCGAATGCAGTCACTGACAACATATTGGATATGTGTGTGTGTGTGTGTGTATTTAATTGAATATAAGTTTAAAAGTTAGTTAAGTCTGATTTGAGGTTTTCACGTTTCTTCAAGTGGACTGGCATGCTGTCTGCATATCAACTTCTTCTATCCTTTTAATCTATCTTGTCATCCCCTCTATCCAACCATGCCTCTTGCACACACACATCCAGACAGATGCACATATGGTATGTGTATATATATATATATATATGCAGTTTTCCTGCTGATCTATCTTTCCCAGGTAACGGGATTGAGCTGTTCCGTGTATCAAAGTGACTGACAAGGCAAAGACAAGGTCTGGATGCTGCCTCTCGTTTCCCAGTTTTTCCATGTGTCAGTTCTGAAGATGGATGAGCACAGTGGCCTCTGTACTTTTCCTCCAGAATATAGTGTCCACTGACATCTCCTGCTCTCACTCCTATGAGTGCTAACAGACCAGTGCAGTGGTTGGAAGCGTGTATGGGATCATCCATTGATGCTGCATGTTGGACTACACCCGATAATATCAGGCTTATAGAAAGTGAATCTCCACTTCTGTTGAATAAAAAGACAATCCATGCACCTTAAACAATCTGAATGAAATTCAGTACAGTTTTATAAAATTTAGAGACATGAGAGAATAGTTTTCTTTTGACTTACTTTGCAATATTATAGAGTCTGGAAACCGCTCTGTGAATTTATGCACGTCTTTATATTTAAGGACAGGCCCTTTGTTTCTGTACTGCATGAAGTAATAGTACAGAAGTCAGCAAAATGTACTTACTGCATCAAAGGAAAATAAGATATTCTACAGAGAGCTTGGTGACTGATATATTATCATACTCTACACTCCCTTACAGAATATAAAGTACCATATTGTTCCTTCAGAGGTACAATGGCTTGTCACTATGGTTGTATCCCCCTAAGGTACTCCTTTTCTACCCTTGACAGGCTGTTTGTATCTCACAGAAACCGATCTCAAAGCTCTGGTGGCAACTTTGCAACTTAATGCTACAGCACAAAAATGAACCTGGATACAGGAGTGTGCTTCATTGATTCTATTTTTACGCATTTTTTTGTATATATAATTTTTAAGTCAATATTCGTTCAGACTCTTGGAAACGAACTCACAGCTGTATAGCACTCTCCTCGTCTTCTACACAACTCAAAGCATTATCTGTGTCACATGTGCAACTACAGCCAACTTATACCATTTCCAGAGCACTTGGATAAATCCCACCTGGTACAGGGAAAACAATAAGTTTCAAACCCAGAACCTTCCTGATGTGAGCCCAATTCTGCTGACAGTACTCACAATAGAATGATATTTCTCATGTATTCAACTGCTTTTTATCTAACTTAAATGAATAAGAAAACTGTAAAGTCTTAAAATCTCCAAGTACAAAATGTTTCGTAATTTCTGCCTGGGAAAAGTACCGTAGTTATCTTGAGCTCTGGTCACTAGGGTACATTTATACAGAAACTGGATAGAAAGTGACTTTTGCTGTACCCTTATTTCTAAGAGTGCTTCTCAGGTTTTTGTAATTGCTAATATAGTTGCAGCAGTGTGTCGAAAGTAGCCGTAGTATTTTTGTGAAAAAGTTAAAAGATAAATCTGAGAAGTCTATGACTTATAAATGACTAATGAGCAACAAAGAAAAAAAAATTATTTACAATCTATTCAGATTTTTCGACTTTTTTCTTGCTTTTGCTTTTTGAGTTACAGCTCCAGTATGAGAAACAGAGCAATCCTTCTGTTCATGATAAGAGGCAAAATGAAAGAAAATAATGTCTGAAATGCAAGAATACCAATCAGATAGGTACGTGTTCTCTCTGCTACCATTTTAGTTTACAATAGCTCACATACAGCCCATATTCTGAAACAATGATTCTCTAGACATCAATTATTGTTTCAGTTTAAATCTTAATTACCACTGGGCACTCTGTAAGATTTACTCAAATTTTCCAATAAAAACTGACCTTCAAGTACTAAACTAAGTATGGTTTAAATTGGACTTTCTCGTGTAATCTCAATATTCGTTTATTTTTTTTTTCTAATCGTGCATTTCCATCACTGAAAAGTTATTAGATTGAAAAATAGTTTGATTCCTTGCTTTAATTAGAATAATTTATTTGCTGCTGTCATTTAATTTCTGAATTTTTTTAAGTTTTCACCTATAGTGTATTTACTCTGGTCCGAATAGTTGATGAGTTTGCAAACTTGTGGCTTTTTCCCATCGTTTGGTTTGTTTTAACACAGCGAAAAATCCAAGTGAACCCCAAATGAATAAAAATGTGTCACTAACAAATCACGTGAGAATATTCAGTTCGTTCATTGGCCAGAAGTGTTTGGGGAGGGAGCAATAAAAGTAATTACAGGAAGAAGGTGTATTCTGGAGAATTAACGTTCATTTTACAGCTAGTTGCGAGACCATACAGACCTTTGCACATCTAATTTACCTTGCCCTTAATAAAAGATGCAGTAGAAAGATACAAAAGCAGGTCCATCACCATACTTTCTCCTTCTCGTGTTAATGTTGTGAATTCAATTATGGTGATGTTTCCTAACAAAAAGGTAAAGTAATAAAACCGCAAAAATGACATCAGTAAGTCCCATCAGCGTGTGCCCCTAAAGCATAAAAGTTCTTTTGGCCTCATGGCCATCTTAGTTTCCCTCCAAAAAGCCTCCTGAGTGGCTCAGTAGCAGCTGTGCTCCATTTCTGAGCCCTAGCAAAGGAACATCAAGGAGATGCGTTTTGGAGATGCAGCTTTACTGATATCCATTATTTCTGCTGTTAGGTAAAAGGGAGCAAAAGGGCAGCGGCAAAGAAATCTGTGTTCTTCCGACATGAGGCAACACTGACTGTAGAAAACATGGAAGTATATCAGGTTTTAAAGTCCGGGGTATCTGTAATTCATTCACGTTGGCTGCAAAAAAGAGCACACGCATTACGAAGCTGCAAAATTATTTAAGTTAAATGGAAGAGAATAGTTTCTACATAGCATGGTATTTTTAGTTTCATGCTTAGATAAGGAAAGATTAAAGGAACCGCCACTTTTTTGAAATGTCCATTTGCTAAGCAGTTTGGAAGTTTACAGTTTTGTAAGGGTAAAACAAATGAGATTTGTGGTGGTTCTGTGAGAAGTGGAGGTTTTCCTGTGTCAGCGCTCAACTCCTCTAACCAGCTTTTGTGCTGTTTCAGATCCGCTGAAGTGTGAAACTAAAGTAAAATACTAAAAATTGTATTTTAAAGTGTAGCTGATATAGTCTGCAAAATATTACACTGCTGTGTACACAATCAAACTTTACAATTTAATGCCACCATTTTTTTTGCTTCATTTTACAAATTTGTATTTGCAATACAACTTTATTTGCAGTTTATTACATAAAATTAACAAATACATTACTGTGTAAAAGTTTCGAGGCACCACTTATTTCTTTATATTTGGCTTCCAAGGGGCCAGACTTTTTAGTAATTGTAATCGTAAATTATTGCTTGAGTAATCTCAAGCTATAATTTTTTAACTGCCTGTTCTTTTTGACTGCCTGCAAACTAAAAGAGGACTAGGAATGACTATAATAAATACTAGACTCTAGTAATACTAAATACTTAAACATACTGTAAGCAATGTATAGAATGTGAATGTTAATAGTTTTCCCAAAACATGCTGATTTACAGTATTTAACTTCATGAAGAAAGCTTTGCAGTAAATTGTTACAGTTGACTCTTGGCAAGAAAGCAAATAAGAAGAAATTTAAACCTATTACAAGGATAGGAACAATGAAAGTAAACACAACTTACATTTAGAAGGGTACATAAGAAATAAACCATACCATTTAGTTCTATGGAGATTATCCATTACAGGGACTGTGTCGTTTGGATTAAGGTTTCCACTATAACGGTGGGTGGTTAAAGGGCATGACAGCCTTAAAAGATTGATGTTAATGCTTGGGTTACTTTATTTTTCAAGATTTATTCAACTAGAAAAGTTCACAATAAGAACATTTTCACTGCAAAAACTAGGATTGAGGAGGGTCAAAGAAGGATAATGTTATTTGGACAGATGATGACATTGTGAGGAATACCACATTCTCTAAACAACCGATGCCCTGATTTCCGCTGTGAACTCAGTTGCCTCATGCTAGTTTTACTTGATCATTAACCTTGAATGCAGAGCTTTTGCTGCATCATCCCCACAGAGGTGTGCAGCAGAAGAGATGAGTTATTGGACTGTGTGACCATTTGGGTTCAAAGGGTCTATCCTCTGGTGGAACTGCAGCCAAGGAGTTGCTGAAGAGGGCATTATGTGAGCAAAACCACATCAGCAGAAGTCACAGCAAATAACATCCCTGAAGAAGAAGCTGAGCTAAGGTTGCTTGAATTTAGAAGAGTGGCTTGCACTGAACATGTGTATTGTCAGGAAGCATGCATTTTACTTTTTGCTTAATTTTCTTTGTATTTAAATCATTCCTTAAATTAACCAGAAATGAATTCCCTTGTCACCTCTGCCGAATTCCTCTTTCACTCAGTGCCTACCCGATGTTTCTCATACTGCTCCCAGAGAATTAATCAGTTCATCAGGCAGAACACAAGGGCAGGCTGAAGAGCAGAAGCCTCTGCATAAATAAGCATATTTCTCCCTTCGAATGCATGGTGAGGATGATGTATGGAGCAAATTTGCTCAAGTGTATTTGAAATTCATCACAGTCGCTGCAAACAGGGAATGCATGACTTAGTGTCATATGTACAAAAGAGACTTTAAGCTGAACAGGAGGGCACTGAGGAAAAGCTGATTTTCTTACATTTTCCAGGTTATTGTGCTGCACACTTAAGCCGAAGAAATAGATACTGCATTGCAGCCAACTGACCTCAGTCTCACACTGTCGTAAAGAAAAAGTTTCTGAAGTGTTTCTGAAACTGTCTAGAGGCACTAAGCCCAGATGAAGAAACAGCAGCTACTAAAATGCACAATGTCAGCTTTCAGCCAATTCGCATCAAAGGCCCAGGTCCTCTGTAATCACCAGGTCAAGATTAATAATTTTTCTTCAGCCTTTGTAAAAAAAACCCAAAAACAGACAAAAAAAAAAACCTGCTTGACCCCCGTGCAAACCGTGAACATTCACAATGCTTCAACAGAGGACGTTCGTTCCACTGATTTTTACTCAGAGCCACTTTTAAAATGCCATATGCTGATGTGACTGCTCAGGGCTATAAGAGGGAGACCTTGAGCGTGAGTACAGAGAATGATCTTTCTGCTGGTATTATGGTGCAGTATATTGCATTGGGAATGAGAAAAACGGGGCAAATTTTGAGGGTGGCTAGCTCACTTAAATTTTATGACTGTAATTGACCCACATCAAATGTTTTATATATAAAAGATAAAGACAAGTTTCACTAACTTTACTATGAAAGTCAGTTTACTGGGAATGTAAGCTAAACCCATAGAGGTTTATCATTTCAGGACATTTGAAGATTTTAAATTAAATGCTGACTCTAAAGTAAGTGATTTCCATTAGTTTTAAGAAATTTTAAACATATTTAGTTATATTTGGAATTTTATGCTGAGAGTGAGACTTTTAACTGCTAAAAGCTAAATGGTAATATGAAGTAGCTACAATGCTAACAATGATGTTAACGTGCAGGTTTAAAATATATTTAAGTTTTGCAGACAAATCATCACTAACCCTTTGAGATGCTTACCTATCAGCGATTTTTCATGATAACTGCATAAAGCCCTGTTCTGTCACAGACCTAGAGACTGGTCCGCGACCATTTGGCAACTAGCTGTTGCTAGCAAAAAATTTTGTATTCTTCAATACTCACTAAGTACTTAGTGAGTATTTGAAGACAATGATGGATGGACGGATGACCCTTGAGCAATGTGTGCATGACATAACATAAGCCTCAATTTTTTACTATCTTTGTCATCTTGGTGTGTTAACACTGACAAATTTAAACCCGAATGATCAAAGCTGGTAAATTTCATGCTCGTATAAAATTTAATGGCAATTTATCAACCAGCAGGTGGGACATATCACATTACATACTCCTTGCTATCCTTCAGTGTATTTGAGACCAAAGTCCCGAATACTTAGCAGATGTTTCAAGTTCCTGTCAGGAACACGTGGCTGCAGTAGAAAGTCATATCTGATTCCTTCATATCTGATTCCTTGCATGACACATAGAAGTCCATTTTAAAGATAGCTGCAGGAACTGTATCAGTTAGTTGGTTAGTGAGCACATTTTTATTGTTTGTACAGTAAAATTGATGATGCAAGTGTATTGGGCTACGAAACTTTAATGTGGTTGTTGGTGAGTGAGGGGGACAGAAGTCAAGAAATCTTTCATTGGGTGCAGAGCAGAGGAATCTCAGACAATCTGAAAGTGTCCTTAAAGTGTGGACTAAAATGTGCCATAGACAGGCAGCATTGCCATCCCTACAGTCATGCTGCTAAATTGCTAAAAACAAAACCACAGATTTTTAGTATTTTGGTTTTGCAGTATTTATACCAAACCATTTATAAGTATAAATCCTGTATTGTTTTGTTTTTTGATGCCTGACTATTTTCCTGTTATCCATACTGTGTGCAATGTACAAGTATAGAGAGTTATAAAGACTTAAAACATAAGTACTGCATTTTCTCTCTGGAGTTAAAGACATCTATCTGGCCTCTCTACAGAGCCATGTATCTTGTCTTTCAATCTTTGTTTTCAGTGATCAAGGTCAACTGGAGACATTTATCAGCTGCCCACACACACACGTCTGCAAAGCCATCAGTGCGAGCCACCCTCCCATTTCAATGGAGAAAAATAGTCGGAAAGGCACAGAGAAACCTTTTTTTATGCTTTCTGCATATTGTGCAATTTCCAGAAAGCTGGCAGCACTTTCTTGTCCATTCTTGTGAGAGAGGCTTCAAAATAGGATATACAAATATAGACATGACATGGTTAAATCATGAGATAGCCACAGATGACTCAGATGGTTAAAGAGTATCTGTGTATTGTTTTTTCTTCCTTTTCTTTTCTTTAACAGAAAAGTTCATTTTAAATTCATTTTCTACTAGAAGATGCTATTAAAATTGTTATAAAATACAGTAAAACCGTATCTTCACCAAAAAAGGCTGTTTTTAAATGGCTGCTTAAACCCACACTATGAAATTCACCTTCAGTGGACATGCAGTGATGCATGGTGTGGGGCATCACCCTTCTTTGTGCTGTGATCAATCTTGAATTGATTGATTATGTAGATGCCAGTCAATACTGTGCTCACTTGGGTGGAAGGACAGAGCTCATAAATACAACTGTTTAGCATGAAAGAGGCAAAGAGAGGAAAACATTTGATCCCTACATTCTGAGCAAGCAGAATAAGCAGGCGACTAAGATCAATGCCAACCAGTTTGTGTCTCCGAAACCAAAGAATGGCCCTTTGGCTCCTGTTAAAATCCCACACGGGCTCGTGGGTCTTTTGCAAAGGGCCAACAATTTGTATCACAGGTTTTGCAGGTTGAGGTGAGAATACAAAAAGACTTGCAACACAAAGAGCGTGTTTTGACTCCTGCTAAAAAGAGAAAAAAAGCCAGAGTTTTCTTTATCATGTTGAATTTCAAGAGTAAACAAAAGGATATTCACCCCAGAATGTTGAAGGAACAAACTAGTAGCACATACAGTATGCAAGTACATAGAGAGACCAGTAACCACAGGCATTCCCATGCAATGTCAATGAAACAGCTTCCCAGCAACAATAGAATACAGGGTACAACAACAGGATGGGCTTGTGAAATATGCAAGCCAGTATTTCAAATTGAATCTCTTCAAAAGCTGTTGCCCCAGGTTGTGGGTAAAAGCGAGAAAGACAGCAAGCAATGCAGAGACAGAGAGAGAGAGAGAGAGCAGCAGTGGAAATTGCATTGTAGATATACGGTAGACACACTGCGGTAATATATAGCTATATACACAGCGCAGGAATCATGGGCAGGACTTCAAGGATGGAAAATGACATACACCATCATTCAGTGTCATAAAATGTCCCCTATAAAACTTGTGTCAACCCTTTAATTTAGAAAAAAAATGTTCCTACATTAACAATTTGGCTTGTGAATATGGAGAATTTTCTCAATGCATTAGTTTCAGTGTATGGTGGACTTATACAAGAAAGTAAAAGGGTAAATAGGTGTTACTCTCAGATAAGATTTATAACATTTATCAAGACTGATAGTGTTGTGAGGCTCAGAGGTGCAACAACATACCTCACTTCAGTTTGTTGCGTGCTAACATTTGCAAACTACAAATGAGAACACTGGCTATGCTAATTATTCATGGGATTGAGTAGTCAACAAAAATAACATATTGAGCAGTCATTGAAGGTTTTACGATGACAATTACTGCAAACCCTACTACAGTATATTCATGAAAACGTCTCAATGGTCCTGCAGCTTTCAACTTCAACAGCAGAGCTGGAGGAAAATTCTACAAATCATCAAATAATAATGAATGTTTGTACAAAATATAATTGTATTTCTTTTAGACGTTGTACATATTTCAATCAGTGCCAGAGACAAAGTGATTGACATTCCTAGAGTGATGGCTGTAAACATCCATTCTTTGAATCTTGCTACTGTGGTGCAATTACAATCACAATTTTGATTGTAATTACATCAATCAAGGTAAGCCAGCCGCCATTACTTTGATGTGAAGATTTCGTGTGTATTTTCTGCTTTATGCAGCGATATGAAGTTTTCCCTACCAGTGTTAGAAAATGTTTAGATGCAGACATATTGTCAGGAGAAAGACGGACTGATTGGCAGCACATTTTGGTTTAAGTCTAAAGGCTAAAGTCTATGCAAAGTCATGACTCACTGCTGTCAGGCCTGTTTGGAAGCCTAAAATCAAAAGACTTATGGTTAAGTCTGTTGCACGTCCAGGTTATGTTACCCTGAAGATTTTGAGTCATGCATCGCAAACGTCATTCAGTACTTGTTACTAACACACTGACCTCAGCCAAGTGCTTGAAACTACCTTCACACACAGTTCTAACACCACATTTCTCATAAATGGATTAACTAGCTTTCAGTGAACATGTGCATCATGTCTACCCTGCAGTCCATGTCATAAAAATCCTGAAAATTCTGATAAGCACTTACACCGTGTCCACTGTAAAGAGTTCTTTTAGAATGTCATTTTCTTTCCTTGTGTTTGTTTCCCTGCTTGTTATTCACATCCTGTTACACACAAGAATCACGATGTTATTTTTATACCTCATGGCAAAAGCAGCTTTTTATGGATGCCTGACAGAAAGCCAGAGAGAAAACGGGGTGCGTTCAAGAACTACAATGCCTGGAGAAATATTCAGTGGCTGCTTCGCCTCGTTGCAAGAGGAACAAACAATTGAGCCCGTCCCCCCCCCCCCCCCCCAGACGA
>VUQR01035001.1:72790-88304 GCA_015108515.1 Hemichromis elongatus | reverse complement strand
AGGTGGTGAGGGGGAAGGGGGGGGGGGGGGGGGGTTGCAGACGACAGGTTTTAATCAGCAACAGGCTGTTGGTAATGAGATCACTATCCCACTGCGCTCAGATTGATGTCATGTGAAGCACTGTGGCGCAGGGCGAAGCATGCAGAGGATGACAGGCACGCATGACAAGCTCACTCGCTTTCCCCGGGCACACAAACACACACGCACGTATGGAGAATGTCAGAAGACGGCGCAACGCTCGCACCAGGGCTGGCAAGTGCCCACAAACTAATAAACAAGGGCGCAACGGCTCACGCAGAAAATATGCACGCACAACACACAAAGAACCTTTAATAAGCCACAACACCCTGCTGTTAATTTTCTTCAAGCGAGTAAAAGAGCTGACACGAATATAATCACACCCACACACACACCATAAACACATTTCGGATCCCAAGGCTCCTTTATGTCTTTTCTGTCTCTCAAACTGCTAAACATGCCTACACACAAAGAACACACTGTACCAGCGGTGAGAGTTGGCTAGACTAGCAGGCAAAAAAGAAAAAAAAAAAAAAATAGGGAGCATAGGAGGAGAGAAAGCAAGAGCTGCTGGGGGAGAAAAGGTGAAAGGAGTGACATTCTGTGTAGCAGCTGTCAATTCATGAAGCTCAACAACCAACGCGAGAAACGAAGGCGCCCTCTCTCATTCGAACAGAGTCGGGACAGAAATATTCAAATAATATGGGCAAAATTTCATTTTGAGTGAGCAAACCTGCATTTTTTGATCTTGTTTGCAACAATTTGTGTTAGCGGATAAGACGAGAAAGAAAAAAAAGAGGAGGGGGAAAAAAAGGAGGTCGGGGGTTTGCGCGGTGTACATGTGCATCCAATAGTTTTTCCTATATAAATGTTCCCTGAAAATTCAACCATGATGTCACCATGAACCTGTTGTGAACCCAACTCTGTCAACTGCCATTACCGTCTCATTCCCTCTCCGTTCCCACTTTCCAGCACTGCCTCTCCATCTCCTTCCACTCTGTCCCCATCTTATTCCTGGACTTCTTTATCTTTCACCATGCAATGTTGTCTGGCTGCATTTTTTTCTTTTCTACTCATGCTGCATATGGTGCTACACCCGACACCCCCCACCCGCCCAATCCACTTTTACTCCCTCTCTGGACCCAACCCCCAAATACACCAACACACACACACACACCAACACACACACACTGCTCACAGCCATTTGGAGAGTCTCTGGTATAACAAGGACAGTTTTAATCAGAACAAGCTGGCATATTTTGGCCAAGACCTGCACTTATGGTAATTCAATCAGAAAGAAAGGAGAAAGAGGGAGAGAGAGAGAAAAAGTGAATAGGGGCACACAGAGGGTAGTGGAGTGTGAGACAGGGAAATAAGAAAAACAGAGGGAGGAAAAAGGAGACTGTGGGCGGATGGGAGGGTGAGGTAGCGACTGAGTGGTTTGAAGAAGTTTGAGCCACATGTGGAAGTGATTGTCTAATTACAGCAGATATGTATAAGTGTTACTGCCTGCAGGACAGATGCTGATTGGAGGGTCCAGCACCGTGAAAATGAGATGATTGGACGAGGAAGAAATTAAGATGGATAATTGGTGGAGGAGGGGGCAGGAGGAGGAGAACCACACTGGGAGAAGTCCTCGAGTGACTCGTGCAATATTCTCTTAAAATCACTGCCAGGCAGGTGATGTAAATAACACTAATCACTTAGTTACAGTGTAATATTCTGCTGGGAAATCTTTGGTTATGGTATTTATGTATGTGGGACATGTAACACCATTTTAATCACAGTCAGCACAGACCATGGAAGTACAACTCAAAAAGAGCTCTGGAATGGCTCGGGGTACATGACAGAGGCCATGGTGCTAACCCAGCCTCCATACTCCCCAGGTCCCAATCCAATCAACGTCTGCGGATCTACTGAAACAAGCTAAATCCATGGGCTCTGCTAATATCTGAGACACCACAGGAGACCCCCAGAGGTCCTTGTGCCCTAAAGAGTTAGTATTTTGAAGACACTAAGAGGACCCACACGATATAAAACGTGGTTTTAATGTGGCCGATCAATGTGCAAGCATGCAAGACAATTTGTTTCAGGTGGGAAAGGTTTTATGGATTATGTTTTCCCCTGAATTCAAGTTTTTTGCTAAGATTTTTACCACAAAGACAGTTGTAGAATGACTATAGTCCGCCAGAAAGCCAAATTATATTCAACGATACCTACAGTCGTGTGAAGAAAGCGTTCACAGCACTCTGTGTGCTTCTGTCAAAAACTTAAGTACACTCTTACTACTTCCATATGGATTAAATAGCATCTAGGTGACTTGATTGATCAATTGATCCAGATCCACAGGAAGTGTGACCAACTCTATAAAATAAAAGATTCTGGCAATCTAAAGCATTTAGGTCTACGTTAACACAATGCCACAAACACTTCGCAGGAGCAGACGTCCCAGCAAATTTACCCCAAGATCTGACTGTACAATGTACACATCTCAGGCTTCAGGTAGTATGTTTAATGTTCATGACAGTACAATTAGAGAAACACTAAACAAGTATGGCGTGTTTAGAAGTACTGCCAGACCAAAGTCTGTTCTCTCTAAAACCAACATGGCGGCATAGCTTAACTTTGCAAGGCTGCATCTAAACAAACTACTTCTAGAAGAACAGCCCTCATCTATGTGAGGAAATATTTTTACCCTGCACAAAAAAAATCAGTTTGCGCACAAAAATCACCATCAGATTACAAAACATGCACGCCAGCTTATTTTGTTCTAACCACCCAGCGTATGTTAGGGAACCACAGTCATTCTGAGCCAACAGGGCTTGTGCAATCTGGATACAATCTGCTACGCCTCTATTTCTTTTTATAAGTAAATATGTCTACCTTATAACAGACAAGAGAAAGTCCAACTGAAGAAACTTGAGCAATTCTGTCCAAAGAGGAACTCAAAAAGTAGACACAGCTTCCTTAAACGTTTCCACCGCAGTGAAGACAGTTCAGTTAACAAACAAACAAACAAACAATAACCCCAAACAAACAACAAGCGAGACTCCAGCTGGAATAATGAAGCTCTGGAATATTGATTTCCCCTGAGATACTCGCTGTGGCTCAGGTAAAAATAAAAAAATAAATAAAAAAGGTTTGATACGAAAAGAGACGAATAAACTTTAAGACAATGTAGGAACCAAGTGGAGGGCAAGAATGATGTGATCTGTCAGAAAACAACTAAAACAAAATGCACACTGAATGTTTGTACGCACCACTTTTTGAACAGCATCAAATTTTACAACACAATGGTTGGAAAACAGAATCAAGGTGTTGCAATGGCTCAGCCAAAGTCCAGACCTCAACCCGACTGAAATACTGTGACAGGACCTCAGGAGAGCCGTGCATAAACAAATGCCAAACCATGAACCCAGACAACGACTGTAACGAGGAGAGGGTCCTCTGATAAATCCATACAGATAACAATTACTTCAAGTTATTGCTGCTAACAGTGGTTCTACGAGCTACTGAATCATGGGGGTGTACTCAGTTTTTCACAGGGCTACACAGAGTCATGTGAAAAACTTTCTTTTTCACATGACTGCAAGTTTCCTGCACAGCCTGTGACAGTTCGCTTCAACACATGATGAACAAATGGGAGCTCCAGTAGCAGGGTTGAAAGGTGCATATTCTTCTGTTAAATATTCCTCAGACCTTCTGTGATAACACTGTCTGCTTACCTTTTACACCTTTGCTCTGTTTAAATTACACTGGAGCATGTAAGGATCAGTGGGTGACCGTTGTAATGTTGGATATATGGATCTGACACAGCAACGTAGGATTTTCATTCACTGCAAACTGGATGCTGTGAAGATCTACAGCCGTGGGTCTAAAGCTTACATTTTCTAGAGTTTGTGACAAATGTGCTCGACTAGTCTGCAAAGTAATTAGCCAATATTACGCCAAAGCCTAAACAAGTTCAGTAGATTCCTTTAGTTTCTTTTTATTTTTGTCTTTTTTTTGGCCCTATCATCATGTCTACTGGAACAACGGTAAGTGCATTAAACTGCTTGGATACAGTGGCATTGGATGTCCCCCTCAGGATAATTTGGCACCTCTTCACAAGAAGCCGCTTGTCAACAGATCTCAGCAGATCTTGGCTGCCTACTGTCGTGCCTGTCTGCCTGTCACAAAATGTATGCCCTCTGGAGGGTAAACAGGGGCAAGTATCACACATGGACTGTTACTGCTGTCATAATATTAAACTTTGTTTTCCAGGTACTGTTTATTAGTTACCCTGGATGCTGCTTCGAGTGTCCCAAAGACCTATATAGGCCCAAATGAAGCTCACGGTCACTCTTCCAGCGTATCGCTGCTCTTTATCAGCATGTTTACTCTTTTATTAGCTGTTCAGGAAATTCCCCTCCAATTTTCCACCAGCTGTAGCTAAATATATTTCAGTTTAAATTAAACCACTTCACTGCACAGCACAACCTGATATACAAAACGAGTTTACCTAACTGCTTTTTATTGGCCGATTTAAACTGCCAGACACTTCTTCTTCTGTAAACGTAGGCTACATGAACTTCACTGTCCATCTTCTGTCCTCTATTTACAGATAGATTAGGAAGGTCTGAACTGAAAAAATCACTTATTACATCACAAAAAAAAGTGTTTTATTTGCATTTACAATCCATCACACTGTTAGTGTTAGCACGGTTGTTTGAAGGTAAAGTTGTTATATACTGCACAGGTACTTCACTTTCTTCTTAATAGCTTTCTTTACATTACAAAAAGTATTTAGAAACTCTTTAATTTACAGTCAGTACCTTTAAACTCACCTCTCATCCCCTGCAGGGGAAGCAAGTCTCCATCACTGATGGCTCTCTTCACTGTGATAGCCATTAAAACGGAAACTGCTGCAGGACCTTTTGGGCCTTAACATGAAAGTCACGGCCACTTACTGCACTTCATCTACAACGGGAAAGAAAGAGACTCGGTGTAAACTTGGATGCATTTAATTTGCTTTAAGTTTGTTAGGATTAATCTGTTCTATTGTATTGTGCCCAAGGGGCAGGTGGAGGATGATTTTGTTACATAAATAGAGGCATTACTGTCATTCGAAAGAAGGTGTTTTACAGGACTTTGTGCAGGCCTGTGAAATAATAAGTACACATTTACTGCTTCCATATGAATTACAGAGGTTAATAAGCAGCTAGGTGCTGCTAATCAAATTGCCTTGATTGCCTGATCATCATCAAGAAGCGTGGGCACCTCTATGAAAGCTGACATTATGCAGCTTGTTGGTCTGGAACAGCTGCGTGTTAACATAATGCGACAGCCTTCCCGAGAGTGGACGTCCCGGAATTTACCCCAAGGTGAGACTGTGTAAAGCTTCGAGAAAATGCAAAAACAAACCCAAGAGCGAAATCTCAGACTCTTCCCCAATTACCATGACAAATGTTAAAGATCATCACAGTACAATTAGAAGAAGACTTAACAGGTTGTTTGGAAGGGATGCAAGGAGAGAGCCTCTTATTAAGTTAAAGAAATCGCAAGACTTGTGGAACACTGTCCTCTGGACAGAAGAGACCAAAGGAAAGATGTCCTGCTATACGACACAGCACCATGATTGGATAAAATCATACACAGCACATCGGCACAAACGCCTCATAGCAACAGTCAAGCACGGTGGTGGAGGGGTGATGATTTGAGCCTTTTCTGCAGACACAGGAAAACTGCAGTCACTAAGTCGCCCAAGAACTGAATGTCAAAGTGTTACGGGGTCAGTTGTGAGGTCATCTGTCAAAACGCTGAAGCTTGGCCAGAACTAGGCCGTTACAAAAGGAAAATGTTCCCAAGCACAGCAGCAAATCTACAACAGAATGGCCGAAAAAGAAAAGACTCAAACTGTTGCCAGACCTCAGGATGATGAATTCTGTGGCGGTACCTTAAGAGAGCTGCACAGAAACACATTTTTGCAAACCTCAATGAAATGAAGCAATGCTGTAAAGACTGGGCCAAAATTTCTCCACAATGATGTGAGAGACTGAAAATGATTGCTCCAAATTATCGCTGCTAAAGATGGTTCTGCAAGCTACTGAATCACAGGGTTTACTTTGATTTTTACACAAGTCTGCAGAGTCCCGAGAAAACGTTCTGCAATTACAGCTTATAATGCACACAAAATACATGTTTAAAAAGGGGCAACACTGTAGCATCTCTACAGTACCCAAATATGACACTATAAGAAAGGGCCAATATAACTGAATGAACTGTCACAGAGGAAGCAGTGGGTGATGGATGACAGCCGCAGGCACAGCTGTATTCATTCCCTCGGGAGTCACCTGCAGCAGTAAAAACATACCGCTCAACCTGTAAATGCAGTACTGTCTGTTTTGACATCCCTCTGACACACGGGGCCTCTGCACATTGCATGCAGACAACACGAAGCGATTCACAGAGCCTGACTGCTTTTTTAATTTATTACCCTCTATTACCCCTAATGCTAATATACTGCATGCCAAATTTAGTTCTTTTTGCATTTCTGCTATATACAAATACATCCAGTACCTCAAGTATTTTCAGGTCAAGGGCAGCTTAGGCTGAAAGATAGTATTTCACCAATTTAAAACTTAGAGGGAGTTAGAAAGGTTTATAAAATGGCCAAGATTAACTGCTTAAAATACTTTAGTAGACTTCCTCACGTAAGCTAGCACTGCCACCTTGAGGGAAGCAAATTATATTAAAACATATTTTAAAACCACGGGTCTGAAGGGGGAGTTGGGGGGATTTGATGGTTGTTTTTTCCTTTTTTTCCTTCTTCTTCTTTTTATTATACTCTGTGTAGCTGATTGGCAATTGGGTGACCCAAAAACCCCAAAAGATGAACTAGTTTTCTTTCAAAAATGCAAAGTTTAAAAATAGATTTTCTACTAATATACAAACAGTTTTCCTATCTCTGACACGTTTTCACTTTCATCATATGCTCCACAGCGCTGCCCTGAATAACACCTCGTGATCAGGTGACCTGATTCTTTGTGGGGACAAAGGCAAGACCCACATCTGTCTACTTGGCCAGAAGGACCTGCCAGGCTTTTAACCACACGGTGGCGCTGTTTAATTGCGTATTGCACTGCTACTACAGCAGGGTTTAAGCTCTCTCAATAGAAGCAACGCAAGAAATTAGATGTTTATTGTTGTACTTTTAAAAAAAAAAGGTAGATGAATTGAAATAGGAGACATATACACATATATGTATAAAACTGAACTCTTTCAAAATAAACTCCACTAACACTAATATATGATGCAGGCAACGCTTTTGAACATGATGAGGACTTTAAATATAGTCCGCAGGTAGACGTAGGGACTGTATTTTATGTTTGTTTGATTTTTGTAAATATAAATATAATATATATTTATATATAATATATTTTGTAAATCTAAATATACAATAAAAAGTATATATAGATGTTAAACAAACTGACTTTGAATTAAATGATAAATTAGAGGTACTTCGGACAATGCCTTTCTACCTCACCTTACTGACTCACTTCCGTTTGAGCATTTAGTTGACGCATAACAGCAGACAAAGCTCGGGGAGGTGGTGTTTGGATAAAGACGCTAATGGAGCGCTGATGAGGGTGAAAAACAAGTTAATATAATAACTGAAACCGACACCAGCTGATATCCAAACGGCAGGTGATGAGTGTTATATCCCTGTGACCCCATAGCCTAATTCCCCACAAGTACACCGGAGAGTTTTATGATTCAGCTCACCTTTCAGTAATAAGAAAGGGGTTCTGAATAAGCACATCCCACCCAGCCTAAGCCCAAGCTACGTGACCTAAATTTAATTCGCCGTGTGCCTATCAGCAGCGGCCACACGGCGTCTATCGAGCGCTAGGACACGTCGGTTTTAGTCACATTTGAGCTATTTTGCGTGGCTCGTGTTTGCACAAGCAGCTCCTGACCTACATTCGCTTAGTCCCAGCCAATCTCCGGCGATACTTTGGCTTCTGGCAAACACAATCTCCACAAAGAAAGGAAACGTGACGGGGAGGAGGGGGCGGCGGGAGTCACGGTGAGCGCCGCCCTTCACGCACGTGCCGGCGCTTCTCCAGCGAAGATCGTCTATCGCGCGAAGACCTCCGCCGCTCCTCTGAGAACACAGGGCGCTGGTCTCCGGGTAGAAAACGTGCTCTCAGTTCGAGCAGCTTTGACTAGACTTAAAGGCACGTGGACTGAAGCTGAATAATAGTTTTGTCTTTTGTTTTTTGTTCTCCTATTATTTTATTTCTCAACTGATATTTATATTTTAATCTGTTGCAACACCTGTCCACCACTGTATGCTGTAATTATAAACAATTAATACAGTTAATAAATATATAAAACTGTATTTATTAGAGCTATTTCTTGTATTTTGTAAACTTTGTAATATATTATATTATTTTATTAGCTCAATCTGTTAATGTTATTGTCTTGGAGAAACTGTAACCCACATAATTTCCTTAGGGATTATTCTGACTCTGAAACTAACACTGACATAAAAACCTTACTTACAGTTATTCCCACAATAGGCTCACGAATGGTTACTCCGTACAAGTACAAGTTGATACTGAGTGGCCATGTTCTGTAATAATGAATTGCTTTGTTTGTTGCAGAATTTTATTTTATTGTTATTATTTTTTTCTCAGTTGCTTAGATTGTGTTTAATTCACTTTTATTGTTCGACGAGTGAGGTGGGCTGCTAAAGCAAAGGATTACAGACTCTTGGTGATCTACGAAGATGCTCTCTGCAAGAATTTCATGCAAATCAAAAATAATCAGAGGTTCATTAATTATTTTAAATGTTACTGTAAAGTAATTTAAAAACTACAAAGTAATGGTGCTAGATAAATACAAGCATTAAAAAAAGCACATTTGCTTCTCTATTTCATTAAAACTTAAAGTTGTTATGCCAATATTCTATTCTAGTTACATTACACACAGGTGCTGCTGATCCAGTTATACTTTGCAGTCACTGAACCTGTCTTGTGCAACTTAATCAGGGTCTAATTCAGTGCAGCTACAAAGCAGTATAGGAATAAACAAAGACAAAAATAACAACTAAAGCTAACAGGAAGGAGCTGTTAGCTGCTCCATTCTCTTCATTCTTTAGGACTTGTACTCAAAAACCAGGAGCATCATCACATATCCTTCACTTCACACCCTGGAAACAAGCTTTTTAAACTCCTCCACTCCAGCTGGCACTACGGATCTCCCATATCACAGCAACCAAACACAGAAACAGCCTGTTTCCCACTGCCACCATCCTCATCAACAGCTTATATTTATTCTTCATTATTCCAAGTCAGTTATTGCATTCGGCTTCAAATCCACAATTACTGGATTTTACCCATCCTCAACATCACAGCCAACTCCATACACATTATGCTGTTTCGCTAGCTTATTACACTGCACTTCATATAAATTGGTTGTTATATCTGACCTGTGTGAGGTTTTTATTAACCCTGCTGTACACTGTAGTCTGTTTGTATACATTATGTAATATAATATCTAGTCTGTGATAAATTGTCTTATATGTATGTAATCTACCTGCCAATATAATCTTTGTGCACATTGGTAGCACCATATAATATGGCCCGTTACTAAGCGTGTACTTTCACTACAGTTATATAGATTTTCAGTGTATTTCACCTGAAATTGCAATGTAACTACATTAAGCCAAAAATTCTTATGTAAAATTACTTATGCATTTTTTAAAAATACTTACAGTATGTTTTGTCTAGTTTTTATGTAAAATACCTGAACATTACACCCTACTTCAAATTGTTTGCAGTATAACTACTTCTTCTTTCTTTCCTTTAAAAATTGCTTGGATACTTAATGAACTGTCACCCCTTGTTCTAATGTATCGACCTGTAAGTAAAATTACTTATGCACTACTTAAACTTGCTTACAATATATACGCCTGGTTTCTTGTAAAGTACCTGAAAATTACATGCAACTTAAAATTGCTTACACTATAATTACTTCTTTCCTGTAAAATACTTGAAGTTACACCCTTATTCTAGTGGATCTTCTTGTAAGTATTTGTGGTTAAATATAACTGTATCCTAATTTCAAGATTGAGAATCCGTTTAATTCTCAAAGAATTACACAGTGACATCTTAATTCGCTTTACTCCACCACTAAATCCTGGAACCAAATCCTTGCATGTGCAGCAACCTCGGCGAAAACAAATTTGATTCTCTTCCTGAGGTCTGGAGGCGATACCCGAGTGAGACCTCTTCCTCGCTTCCTCTCCCTCGTTTCACCCTCTTATCGCCGAGCCCAGGCAGCTCATTAGCATAAAATGTGTGTCAGTAGGGCAGCGCGAGCTCACATGCAATGCGCACATGCTGCAGAGCTTTAACCAGCATTCCAGTGTCGAACGAGCCCGATGTGCCGTCTCCACGCGGGGCTTTCGGCCAATGAGAAAGTGAGAAAGAGTAAAGAAGAGTGGGGGGTGTGAGGGGAGGAGTGGGGGTGAAATGTTGTCAGAGAGCGTGACACAGAGAGGGAGGAAGAGAAAAGAGAGAGAGAGAGAGAGAGAGAGAGACATCCCTGATGCACACCAACAAACAGGAGGGACACACAAAAGGAGAGCAGGGAGGGAAGAAAAAAATGGTCACATTTCTCAAGCACCTGAAAACGTGCTGGTTATTTTCGGACGCGTGTTGCTTATTGATGAGTGTGGGAGTGTTTAAACTACTTCCACTCTAATCATGTTTTCATGGTGACTGTACATGGCAAGCTGAACGTGTTGGGACCACTGTAATTCAGAGAACACCCTTTTACTCAGAGATCCGCCTGACATCACACAGTGTACAGACAGTCGAGCTTCCCCGCGCGTCTAGTCACCTCGGGAAGATATCGGGATCAATCTGAACTGCTTTTAAGTAGTTTCTTTTTTACTTTTATTTCTTCTTCTTCCTCGTTTTGGCTGACCGGGTTTTCTCAGGAACCCCAATGCCCTGCGCACTCTGCTTTTGGTCTGAGCTTTGGGATACACTCTACATGCCCTGGCAGTTCATGACTCTTTCACCTGTGTCAACAAAACTCCTCGGTGACAAGAAGTGGTAGTCAGTTCAGCAGTAGACGCCTACAGTAATACAGAACAACCGAGCAACACCGATCGACTGGGAAACATGGAAAACAGTCCTGGCGGTAAGTAAGCTTTAAATTGTGTGGTCTGTGCTGAAAGCTGCTTGCATGCAGCGCTGTCAGATTTACTTTGGAGGTAATGGTGCAGGTGAGAACAAATGCCGGTGAGCTACATTAGATCAAATATTGCTAATGTTTAATTAATATAGAGAGATTTTTTTTTTTACTGCCATTTATTATTATTATTTTTAATTGTTGTTTGCTTGAGTCATGTCAAATCACTGCAGTTATTAAACATGCTTAATGCTTTGGGATTTTTGTCCAGTTTTATTGCGTCTTATGCTCCGTCTATTAGAATGTGTGATATCCAGAAAACTATTTCCGCTATAGGCAGTTGGAGTTTTTGTGCAATGTACTCTTGCCTATGACTGTAATTCAGCTGTGAAATCTCTGGCGTGTTGCCAGGTGCTTCTGGGCTGCGCACATCTGAGGATTTTGAGTGAGTGAGCTGAGCTGGGAGAGGGAAGTCCTCTCCTTCAGTATTTGCGGCGGACTTCCGATTCTCCGCATGTAAACAAACTCACGTGAAGCGCGACCCTAAACGCCCCCTGACCGGGCACGTTGTCACCCCACGGTCTTCCCGACGTTTGGTCGTCCCACCATTAGACTCCTAATTTAACGACAGGGTTGTCTGCAGACAAATAAGGAACAACAATGCGCTGCCCACGCACGCAGCGTCCGCGTATTTTGGAGCTAAAGTTCTTGCGCCCTAAACCACTTCTGGATGTTTTCATCCAAGGGAAGGTTGTAAACTAACAAACATGTGATTCATTAGAAGTTTGCTGGTCATAAGCGTGGCACTTTCCCCCAAAAACAAGTGAGGAGGCGATGTCAGGGAGGAGTCACGCCCACTGCTCCACAAACATGAAAACTGTGCCAAATTCTCCTTTCACACTGGCTCCGAGAGCCGCGCTTGGAGTAAACGTGTATTTCTGCCAGTCCCTGAATCACGATCTAAATGTAACGGGAGCTGATGATGAATGAACAGATCATATGTGACTCATGAAATCGATAAGAGTTAAACAGCCTCCTCTTTACTCAGTGGCTCACTGGCTGGGAGCGCCATTATTACAGGCTAACGGATAGATAACGCGCAATAGAGCAGCGACGCTCTATTGATAGAACGCTTTAAACCATTAAAGCAACTTCACACTGCACGTAGATCTCACGATATATTTTAAATTTAAACATCACGGGCGTAAGTTCTTGGACTGATGTGGCAATTTTAACCGTTTTTTCACGCGCTCTCCGCCCAGTGAACCCTGGGTAAAAAGCAATAAAAACCCGTTCGTGATGTTGCGAATCATGCACCTGATTTTTAATACGCAGCCACCCCGCCTCGAGCTGACAGCACGTGTACACAGCCTCAGTATCCACGTGCCGCGCATGATTCCAAGTACACTGCTCCTCTCACGGTTGTTCCTCTCTGTTGCGCGCATCGTGCGCGCGCTCAGCTCACACGGGGATTCCTCTTTATTCGTTGGTAGATTGGTCAGTGGGTCAGAGGGCTTTAACCAGCCTTCTCTCTCATATTAGTTACTATAGCTGATTTGAAATGTTCATTAGTAATTAAAAGATGCGTCCTGTTTTTTGGAGGTAGCCTATCACAGGATGTGGAGTCTGAAAGGACATATTAACCTACATTTGCCAGCATCAACTTGTTTTTTGGGTGATAAGGCCAAGCCGTTTCAGTTACCCGCTGCTATTTCTATTTGTGCGGTGTAATGGAACAAAATAACATGATAAATACCAGACTGAAGTCAGTATCACAGGGGCACTGAGCAGTTGTCACGTGACAATGTTGTCAATGAAATGATAAAAGGTCATTTCAACATGGACTGTTGATTGTTTTTGTTTTCATTCAGAATAAAAAAGTTTAGATTGGCGCTTGGCTGGGAGTCCTTGGTAATAACTGCATATAAACTCTTTCCGCAATAGAAAGACCAAAGCATGTAAAAGGTCATTTATTATTTCTAAGGGTTACATTTAAATCAGATGACAAAACAAAATCTGTTCAGACTTCCTTTCACATTGTCTCCATATTATATGGATATTTATATCTTTATATAAATAGCTTTAAAATTAAATATAAAATATCTCTATGAATATTAACTAGTCAACCTTTCTGGATGATTTTCAATCTATCCATTTTCTTCTGTTTATCCAATTCAAGGTCATGGTTGGGTTGGGGCCTATCCCCCCTGTAACAGGGAGGGAGGTGAGAGGCGGGGAACAGCATGTACAAGTGCCAATCTATAGCAATTCTAACACACAAAGACAGATAACCATTCTTGCTCAGAAAATCAGTAAACCTAGAATGTCCAGTTAACCTAACGTGCATGTCTTTGCATGGTGGGAGAGAGCTGGAACACATGTGAGAACCAATGCAGGCAAGAGGTGAAAATGCAAACTCCACACAGAAAGGCCACAGCTGGCCAGTGGATTCAAACCCAAGACCTTCTTGCTGTGAGGCAACCACAGCGTCACCATGCTACCCATATTCGTTTTCACAGTATTCAAGTAGAAGTTGAGTACTTTAAGTGTTCATCATGTAATTTGGAGGTAAAGCCACGGTATCAACCCGCTTCAGTGTGCCATGACATGTTCAACCTCACTCCTTTCAACTGAAAACGTACCAGAAAGATTGTGGGTGCAGTAGTTGAATGACTAAGCTTATCAGTAGCAGTAGGAATCTGCAAAAGAAATGGGAAATGGTATGACTCTGTGATGAGAATAAATGCAGAGATACACTGCAACTGTTCATCACCAGCTCTCATGAACCCTGTAGTGTTCATAAAGCTATCCTCTCCTTGACCTCAAAGCGTGATTATTGACCGACTTACTAAAATATGTAACATCTTTAAGCAGATGAATGCATATCATGGGCACTAGCAGGAAAAGGAAACCAAATTCATTGTGTTTTGCATTTCACATTAAATGCCTGACTATACTATAGAGAGCATGTCACTCATGGGAATAAATGCTTTTTTCTAGGCTACGTTTGCATGGCTCAGCCCAGAGGATCTACATGTAATCCTTTGAACTTGAGAACTCCTTAAACAAAGTTCAAACTAGGTCAATGTCTTCCATTATATTAATTTTAAAAATCTTCTCAAGTGATTCTAATGTAAAAAAAACCCTGCCCACTGCTCTTTCTAAGAACCATCCTCCATGAAAAACACTTCATAAAGAAGCATATGACATCAAGCCAGTAGTTGCACGTGGAGGGAGGCTTACTGCCCATGCACAGAGGTAAACGTTCACATGATAGAGGACAGTCAAGTTGCAGACGGAGCATGATTTCCACATTTTCTACAGGCGTCCGTGCATGCCCAGGGGGAGGGAACACACGAGATGGGAAGTCAGAGAGGACTGGCGAAAAAAAAAAGAAAAAAGAAGGAGGGCGGTTGTATTGTTTATTCTGTAGTTCTTGTGGCTTTATGTGTATCCGCAAGTCACATGTTGTAACCTGTGCCTGAGCACAGCGGGGGTGGCATTCCCAGAGCTCATTCCGTAGCCCAGTCAAGCCATATTCCAGGAAATCGTTACAAGCATTCAGAATATGGAATTTTCTTCTACTAGACGAGTGGGGCGGGGCTGTGACTTCTGAGCGTAGAAAGTGGGTGTGCAAGAGCCCGAGTGTCGGCAGGATGTCACCCTGCCCTCCGCAGGTGTGTCACATGCCCATAAAACTTTATCGCTCTCACACAACATGCAAAAAAACTGAACAAGAAACATTTGTTTGCACAGGGGAGTAACCGCCTGCCCAGAGCTGCAACCGCACACGCGTACACACACACACACACACTAATGGAGCATTCAGTGTTGACACGTGTAAGCGTTAGAATTAAGGAGGCACTTAGAGCTAAACAGCAACCCAGCACGTGTTTTCTCAAGAAGAGAAAGCAAAAGAGACAGGGCACACTTTTCTCAAATGATTCCAGGTCCTTGAGATGAAATGTCCACAGAATTACAGAGCACACATTCTAATTATATTTACACCACTTTGGATAACACTGCCACACACAGAGCAGGCTTTTTTTTTTACTTTGGCTACAGTAACCTTTTGGGTGGTATATTCACAGACCCGATACATTACAAGTAGCTTGATATTGGTATGATCACAATCCTGATGTGAGAATATCTGATGCAGTTTCTGGGTGAAGAATTGTGCGTGCAGGAAATGTTACAGTTGGCATGTCTTCTCGGATACGTGACACAGTGATCTGATAAAAAGTGAATAAGTGGTTCAAACTGTGAGCTAAATACACAGGTGGGGGGGGGGGGGGGGGGTATCCAAAAA
>VUQR01035001.1:25464-51062 GCA_015108515.1 Hemichromis elongatus | reverse complement strand
CATTGTGTTTCAACTCTTCCTTGAATCACTCTGAAACATCCAGAATGCTCAGTTAAAAATAAGAATTTGCTATATTACGTGCACAAAAATAATGCTCTGTCTTTTCTTCTTTTTTTTTTTAACTTGTTTTTTTTTTTTTTTTCAGTTATCAAAATAGATCAAAGCTTCTCTTGAAGAAGATTCCCACCTTTGGTTGATCAACTCTTGAGGATGTGAGCTGAAAAGTCTGATGATGTTAAGTGTTGTCCTTTTTCTTTAAAAACAAAAAAAAAACAAAAACACAAAAACAAACACAAGACAGACACACACACACACACACACACAGACAGACGCACACAAACAAACACCCTCACAGGCATACACGTGTTCCTTTTGTTATCCATGTTTCAAGTGCGGTTGCTTGGTGATGGTATGGAGCACACATCTCTTCCAGCTGAATCCTGTTTGGTTGGATTCATGTCGGCCCCACCCTGCCGGGAGCTGCAAAACACACGACTCAGCGTTGACACTGTGAACCCGCTTGCACACTCGCACTGATCAGAGTTTAGCAAACTTTGCATGAGATGCTTTTAGATCATAGCAGCCATTCTGCAGTGTACACGACTAGCCAAAGTTTGCCTTTTAAAATCATATTATGCAATGTCAAATTATTTAGTTCTACTCTTTATCTTAATTGAGTTTTTTTTTTTTGGCCGATGGATACACAAGGTGTGATCATCTACGTCCACAACCACTGAAACCACGAACCACACCTGATTCCGGTTTGGCGGCTATTGCGTTTAAGGTTGCGTCACTGTGCATACCTGGACCGCTTCCAGCACTGCAGTGATCTTTAGATGCATTACTGGAAGTCTGTTCTTAGAACACGCTGACCTCAAACTTGCCTCAGAGCAAACATAAACTTGATGCCAGATAAAGCCGATGGCGATGAGAGCTGCGACCCACTGAGGCAGTTTTCAAGCATTCGAATGATTTATCACCTCAGGAAAATGATCCGTCATCTTTTTTCCCCCCTTTTCTTTCTTTTCACAATCACCGGTTAGTGCACCAATGAAGTCCCCCCCCCAGAGTGAGACGGCCACTCGGTGCAAACAGCCTCATCCGTGCTGCGGCCCTGCATGACAATGTCTTTTAGTCACAGCAGCACAATCTTCACGCCCTGTGTTTTCAACCTCTTTTCCATAAGGGTTCCAATTTTGACACAGCAGAGAAGATCTGGTAACCACTGCAGATAGTTTAAAGTGAGAAGAATGGGGACTTCCAGTGTGGGATCTAAACATGGCAGCAGCAGCCCTGGATGTGGTGCACATGTCCAGGCAAGGATATGACAAGTCACAGAACTTATTTATTGCTCTTCATACTATGAGCGTGTTCAGCATATTGTTCTTCTTGATGCCTCTAAGCATAAAAACTGAAGCCATGATGTGTTCGACTCTTGACATCATAACACATAACTATGTTCCGTAACTTCACTTATACACTCAGTGCTTGGTTCAGGCTCCTTCCCCCTGAGTTACTGCATCAACGCAGTGAGGCATAGAGGCGATCAGCTTGTAGCACTGCTTTAATAGTGACCTTCAGCTCTTCTGCATTTTAGTGTTTGGGTTTTGACAACACTCTACTGAATTTATGATTTCCACGAGTTACATGCCATAATCATCAAAATTGTAATTTGCAGGAAGGAGCGACCTTACCTACCTTAGCTTTACTTGGTGTGTTGGTATGAGTAGTTTGTGTGTTCTGTAGGAGTCTCCATTGCAACCTGCTGCTGCTGGCCACCATTTTCCTGGGTTAAAAAAAAAAAAGGAAGTCATGTTTAGCAACTTAATAATTTGTGAAAACCACACAAATGTTAGCATAAAGACAAACTCCCTTCCTAATAACATTAAAATGCATAATATCCTTTTGTGAGCATGCACAAAGAGCAAATATTAGATTTACAGAAAGAATCTGTGAACCTAAACTCACAGCCTCCCCTGTTCATGTGCTTTCTGTTGTACTTCATTCATAAATCATCCATTTTCTCATTCACAAGGTCATCTGAGAGGCCACCACCACTACCTCTGAGCTCCACTCAGCAAATGGCTTACAAACACCCCACAGGCTCAGAGGCCCTCCTGCAGAGCACTCTGTCTGGATCTGCCACAATACAGCCCTGGAGCACACAGGCTGTGCAGCGATTGCCAAAGTAAATAAAGAAAGACAGAGAAATTGCAAAAGCTTGCCCAGTTAGACAATAGTCTTAAATCTGAGGTTCGCATATGGCTGGATTCAGGTTATCAAAGGTTACGCATGGACTCAGGCCAATGTTGGGTGGAAGCAGAAGCAGACAATCTATTTATACACGTTCTCCCTGCTGGAAATATTCTCTTTGGTCCAAGCAGCAAACACATCTGCTGACCTGGACTAATCAGTCATTCAACAGATAATCAACACAATGTTGCTGCTTTTTTAAAAGCACTTTTAAGTGGTGCCGTTTACCTGAAAAAGCAATAAAATTACAGATGCTTTTCAATACTTCTACTTGACAATTTTTAATTAATCAAATATCTGGCAGATTTATGAATGAATAAGGAAAATCAGCAGTTGTAACCTTAAACTAGACACATTTGTTTCCCAAATGTAAAAGAAGGTAGGACATCACATCATTTCAGTCAACAGCTGTAAGGTTTCGTTGCCATCACACATCAACAAAATGACTTCACCGACACAGGGACGTACACCACAGTTAAAGGTGTAGCTGATAAATTCACGATCATTTTCAAACGGCTCTCAGGATATCGAGTGAATTAACATCAGCCAGCTGACGCCTTTGAACGACAACCTTCATTACTTTTGCAAATTTCTTTAGTCACGTTCAGTTCTTAGTTACACAGTATGTCCCACAAAGGAGTATTAATTTTGAGCCACCCCCTCACGGAAAAACAAACATCATTACGACATCAAGACACACATCATACCTCTACTGGGACGCTGGAAGGAGGCACTGGGGTGTACTGGGGGATGTAGGTCCCCTGCATAGTTGTATTGGCCGGAATATACTGCAGGGAAGGCAGGGAGGGAAAAGAAATCTGTGAATGTGTGTTTAGTATTTGACATGAGTAATTACACTGGTAAATTTCATTAGTGATGGGGACAATTGTTTTTGTTTGTGTGTCTGTTGGTACTGACTGTGCCTGTGCTGCCCAGAGACAGGTGGCTTAGTTGCTGGGTGAGAGGTCCCATCATGGATGTGGGCTGGATGGACATGGCATGTTCCATTGTTGGGGTAATAACTGTACCCTGCAAACGCACAGAGACACACACCTAAATGCAGTGCCACAGTGTGAAGTGTATCACCTAATAACTACATTTTGTTAAAAGTAGAGGTTAACATCCATCACACTGGTACAAGTTTAATAAAAAAACAAACTATAGAAAGCTACTGATGAATACAGAAGCCCTTTCAGGTGTGCACTCCTCTTTAAGCTTTCCACATGACTTCAGCGTGCACCCTGCTCCCTTTTCCATAGACGTCACCCCAGCAGAAGGTATTTGTCCTTTCATTTGGTTAATGCAAATCATAGCTGCCACTGGTCAAGTTCAAAATGTGGCAGCAATGCAACTGATGCTGGGCAGCCACAGATAGGAGCATACATTGTACAGTTTAACATGCAGCGCAATTACAACCACAAAAAGTATTAAGATGAATTCATTAATGGATTTCCCTAAAACACCTCTATTACCCTTAAATATCGCAACTATCAGGGATCAGATAAATATTGCAGCTTCCTGTGTGCCCACTGAAGCCACTTGTTCCTGTTGATTTCCATGTAACAGAAAGAACTGTGTTTTTTTTTTTCATTGTCACTGCCGTGACACTTTGATTTGTATATCCTGCTTCAAGCGTTTTTTGATTTTTGTTTATGCTTTTTTTTTTGCCCTGTGGGCCAAGTGAAAAGGCCAGAAGGCCTTGAAGGAGGGATGGATACTCACAGCTGGCTGCATGAGGTATGACTGATGGTGCATCCAGGACGGGTTGTGTACCTGTAGAGGCAGGAGTACATCGCAAAATGATTTTTCTGTCACAGTCCCCTCAGAGCCCTTAATGTGGCACAGAAAGGTCACAAAAACAGAGACAGAACCTGGATAAAAGCAGCCGTCCTGCATGTTAACTTACATAACGTGACCTTAATGAGGGATTCGGTACAGAAAAGCAACAGAAAAATAAATGATTCACTTTCATGCAGATTTTAAAAGACAGCAGGGCTAAAAATGAACAAAAAAGAACAAAAAAAAAACAACTAATAATAATAATTTGAATATAAACAGAGTGAAAAGTCCCACCTGGTAGGATGAGACAGGAGAATGCATGTAGGGAGAGAGGGAAGTCTGAGCAATCATTCGATTTGGAGCCAGACTGTAAGGTGAGGAGTAGAAGCTGCCAAACACACAGAGCAACGAGAAGAAAACATGAAACTGCAATATGTTACAATTCCCAGCTAATTTAGCAACATTTCCTGCAATGAGTTCCTGCAATGTCCAGCAGAGGGCAGCCTTTTACCAGTCTTTGATCGCTATGTTTATTTTCCTGGAGGGCTGGGACTGTTTTTAGGCATACCACTCACCCATTTTGTAAGGCTGTGGGGTCATACGCAAGCGTCATTCCTCCCTGGGAAAACAAAAAAGGGATTCAGAACCAGTGAGGTCATGCAAACACCGGTGCAGTATGTACTAAAACAGTCTGCTAGCACAGAGTGGGGATGATCAAATTCAAAACTTTCCAGTATGTACTTGATGTAATTATTCTCTATAATTTGAGACGAGAAAAAAAAAAGACATTACCGTATCTCCGTCTCTAGCCCAAGGCCTTCCATTTTGGAGATATTTGCTCTGGTTCTGCCTCTTCTTCTGACCTCCGTCTGCAAACTTACATAATAAGGGCTCTGTGGGCACTGAGAAAGCAACAGGTCAAACAAGAGAGTGAATTCACTGATCACGGTGGGGAAGAAAACACACTCAGCTCCAGCACTTACAACAGTATCAGGTTTCTATAATACAAAACAAACATTCCACACACCGGGTAGTCCTGGTGGAGTCTTGATGAATTTGCCATTGAAATGCTGAATTATGGCCTCGCACTTCTCGGTGGACTCCATCCTGAAAAAAGAGAGAGAGTTAAATTTAATCCCCCTCGAGGAGCACTGTCTGCATTCGGTTTGTCTGCGCCAGAGCTGCACAAATTACATGCAATTCATAGCAGAAAATGTGCTCAATACACGATGGACCACCATGCGACCACAGTCTGACCTGGCAAATCCGACGCCGCGGCTGGTCCCGTTAGCATCTCGGAGGATGCGCGTGGAAATGACCTGGCCAAAAGACTTGAGCATGCTCTCCAGCTCTTGCTCATCCATAGACACTGGCAGGTTGGAGATGTAGAGGTTGGTGGGGTCTTGCTCCTGTTGCTATACAGAAAGTGAGAAATGAGAATCCATTCACTAGGGCATCTTTTAAAGCTTTGAATGAGGAAACGCGTTTAATTATTTATCTCAAAGCGACTGTGTCGGTGCAGACGCCGCTGCTTTAATCAAGTATTTACAGTTGCCTAAAGCGTGAAGTTCTCCGACTTCAATTTAAAAATATATTTCAGCACACTTTCCTGGCACTCTTGCAAATAGAAAAATGTTGTCACTTTCAAAAAAATTTTTTTTTCCAAACACGGCGCAAATTTCTGTGTAGGCAGCAGTGCGACCCGTCTTTCCATCAACACCTGCCACTGCACTTGGCAAATTGATTCAACCGCATTTGCACATTGTGTCAAGCATAATTTAGTAACAGAACCTGCAGAAATGTTTTAAGCAATTAGTGACAGACCAATAAAGGGAAACCCTGAATAATCTCTCACCACTTTCTATGTGTCACTGCCACAGCTGAGGAGGATTTGAAAAACCCCTGCGTGCACGCTAAAAAACCACTCTGACATTTGCAAAATATTAATTTGTTCACAGGGGCAGAGAGTCGCGCTTCTTTGGTATAATTTTGACTAATTAAGAGATCTTGATGGCTGCCAGTAAATTAAGAGGAGAGATCATTTTGTGGCAGTAGCTTGAAAGCGAAACCTTGTGTGACTATGCAGAAGCAGACAGGAAGCCAGGCATGAAGTTAAAGAGTTCACAGAGCAACAGGAGCCTGGCAACCATGAAAAAAAAAAAAAGAGGCTGGGCTAAAAAACAGGGGAAGGGGAAAAAAACAGAGAGCGAAAAAATAGGGGGGAAATTAATAACTCAAAAGGCTGATACTTTGTGCGGGAAGGAGGAAACTAGCACCGCGGCCTCTGGAGTCATTTAGGTCATTAGAAATGGGAATGACAGAAAAAGAGTAAAACTAGGAAAAGAAGACAGATGGGTGTCTTCTGACTAGCAGGCTGCTCTCTATACCATTTGTCTCTTCTTTTCAGTGCCTGCTGCATGCAAACAGACAGCTCTGCACACCACAAATAACAAAAGCTTTTTAAATGTGGATGGAGAAGAAGCTGTCAGAAGCTGTCAGCGAGTGAGGCGAATCGAGTTACAACTGTTTAGACTGGACTGATCCAAGCAACAACCAGGAGAGCATAGCCAGTACCTCAGATACTTGCCAAGCTGTTCGGGCACATTTGACAGAGGTGGTAATCTGACAATGAAGAATTCCAAAGAACATTTATGGCATTAAAGTATGTCAACAGCTTAAATGTTTTATAGCCTACGTGAGTATCTCCTACTCTCAGCCGTCTGGTGGAGAGATAACCCATTTTCTGTGATTGCCTTCATCCCAGCTAACATGGCTATTATGCAATAGAGGAGCAAACTGCAGGGGTCATAGGCCAGCTGAGAGTAATGGAATTCAAAGCCATATGACAAAACAAACAAAAAAAAAATCCACCCCTTTTTCCCTTTCTGGTTTTCCCTTTATCTCGGTCAGTGCACACAGCAGACGGTTTGATATTCTAACAGTTTTTCCTCCGGTTGTATTAAAATGTCGCACGCAGCTCAGGCGCTTGAATGGGATGTGCTGAGGTGTCACGCCGTGTATTGTCTGTGCCAGGCCTTCACCGAGCCATGTCTGTTAAGGTGTGTCTCTGCCTTTGCTCGCTTGGCTGTTTGTGTGTCGAGCAGCGTGTGGGTGATGACGTCTGAGTTCAGACAGGGAGGTGCTGAGAAGTAAAAAAAGGAAAAAAAGAGAAGGCGGGTGGGGTGGGGGGTGGGGGGCTCTATTTTTAACTTTGCCATTGTTTCGCTGCCCCTACACACGCAGCTCCTCTGGGCTCGCAGCCTGGAGGCTGGGGTGGCCCGTTCAGGGACTTAGCACACTCTAAGGACATCTAGTTCAAGGTGTGGTTCATTGTGTTTGTGAATAACACTCAGCAGCAGCCATGGTGAAGCTGCTGGCAGGTGAACCTGCCCTTGATATTGATATTACTATTGACTATAGGTCTTTTTTTCTTCTTTTTTTTTTAGCTGACCTGAAATACCCACCGACTCTGAGACGGTGGTGTATATTTAGGTTTATATAGTGGTTATCAACACCTCTCACTGAGCACATGCTGTCTGGGTGAGTCAGGTTATGGTGTCCAGTTGCACTTGTCAAGTATAAAGATACGCAGGATTGTATGGCACTCTTACAGAAGCAGCTCAGTGAACTTAGACTCAGGGTTTAGTTGCACTGGACTGTTTCAGGTCAGCTGGCAGTGTGTATCTGTTACAGTTCTCCAGCGCTGCTCTGAGGGAGACCCTGGTGTTACATTGCTGTGGGGTCTGTTTGGGTGCAAGATTGAGGGAGGAGGTGGGAACGCCGGGGTGGTGTATTAAGTGCTGGTGTCTGCCCCAGGTCCAGGCGATGGACAACGCCAGTCCATTGTGCCTGTCCCATTGACAGCGGGTGTAGTGGCACCCTCCCCTCCGGGTTCCTTCAATGGGCAGCCTCAGAGCCAGAGGGATCAGCTTAATGGGCCGACAAGAGTAGCTTTGACTTTAGACACTTGGACAAAGAGTTCAGAACAAGTGCTACAACAAGAGCAGGTTTGTAACATACACAGGACAGTGAAGAAAGAGGCAAAATAAGGATTATAGAGGAGACTGAACAGAGCAGAGGAACAAGCAATAAAAAACATGATCAGCAAATTGTTTCTGCATGTCTAGTCTGGGCTGTGCATCACTGGGACATCTCAGTACACACACACACCCCTATATACAAGAGTTTACTTTGAACCCTTTCCAACAGCACAGTCGCTGCCAATTAGGCCACTGCATGTAACAGTTTTTAACCTTTTACATGATTGTGTACGTGTGCAGCACTAAGGCCATGACTCTTGAGCTGATGGCTCTCTGAAGATCAATAAGGGTACAAGACTTGATTTGAGGGCTAAACAAGGCATGTTCAAACCTAATGGTGGCTGGTAAACTTGGAAGCAACAATTGGTAGATGATACAAGATAGTTGGCTAATTCTTACCTTGGCCATCTGAGCCTGGACCCCAGTGGACTTCAGAGCTGTAACAGCTTTCTGTGCTGCTGCTGGACTGTCGAAATCCACAAAGCCATAGCCTGTAAAATAGACAAACTGATGGTAAAAATGCTGTGACATCGGGAAGTACATGAAAAGATGCCATGTGTTTGCTGAATACAGCACTGTACAAAAGTCTTGAGCCACATTTCTTTACATTTTGGTGGGAAAATGGGAAATGGGTGCAATGATTCAATGAAACGTCCAGGCATACATAAACACAGCATATAGGGCAAAAACAGAATTTATACAGATCTAAGCTTAATAGTCAGTATTTAGTAAGACCACTTTTATTCATACAAGCTGAATAACCCCACAGTGGTTTAATAATGTTGAGGTCTGGGCTCTGGGGAGGCCAATCCATGACTGATAGTGTTCCCTTGAGTGTTTTCTATCCAGGTATGCTTCTACTGCTTTGACAGTGTGTTTGGGATCATTGTCATGCTGAAAATTGAAGACGTTACCAATCAGGTGCTTTTCACATGGTATTGCATGAGGGATCATAACATGTCTGTACGTTCCTGCATTCACAATTCAAATAATGTTGACAAAATCCCCAACACCATTGGCCTAAAACCAGCCCCAAACCACGACAGAGCCTCCACCATGTTTTACAGTTGGCTGCAAACACTCACTGTTGTACTTCTTTCCTGAACATGTCTGTACATTATGATGACGATTTGAACCAAACATTTCAAATTTGCATTTATCCTCCATGAAAGTGGTTTCCACTTATTTTCACTCCAGTTCTTGTGTAATGTGGCATAACTCAGCCTTTCCTCCTTGTTTCCCTTCCTTAACAGTGGAAGTTTTTCGATAGCCATCCTTCCACTGAGAACATTTGACTTCAAACTAAAAGATGCACTTTTATTTGTAAGGGGAACATTCTCCATTTCTGCTTTGCATTGCACTCATTCAAGTTTCACTACATCTCCAAGGTCAAAAGGTTCTCATCCAAGTAGATGTCTTCTGTGCAAACTACTGGTGACTGTGGCAGTCTGACCAAAGCAATGCCAGTGAGGTTTTTGGTGGGGCAACCTCTTTGCAACAGATTTTGCTTGTCAGCAGCCAGCAAACTCCAGCAAGCACACGCAAACTGATCTGGAGTCTTTAGAGCTATGTGCCTCAGGCCTTATGAGCTACATGGATGTTCCCATCTAACTCTGGGCAATACAGGAAAACAGTGCTTTTCACAAATGGCATGTTTTTCCACAGCCAAAGAATGATTGAAAATGACATTTAAAAAAATATATATATATATAAATATAATTTAAAAAGAAAATGCATGACAACTCAGTCTTTAAAAATATTATTAAAAAAATTGAGTTTACCTTTACATTTGTTGGTAGTTTTATCCAAGATGGCCTTGGTCGACACAATTTTGCCATACCTTCAGGGGAGAAACAAGAGCAAAGAATACAGGATCAATGATGAGGCAGGGTTTCTATGAGGCAACAAGAAGAATCTGCTCTGACCACATGCATGCCAATATTTATAAATTTCCCCTTGCTGCCAGACTACAGGTGTAAAAACGAATACAAAATCTTTTGTGCAATCGTTTGTGTGCATTTAATGATCTTAAGAGCCACCGAAAACTTCGTCCGACTCCTCCCTCGTGTCTTTGTTCAGGCTGCCGTACAGAAACTCTGCTCCCCGACGTTGTTTTCGAGGACAGGGGACGGCACCCCAGGGCCAAAAACAATTTGTTCCAGGCCTGCCTTTACCAGACACACACACACAGACTAACACACTAACACTACACCTCTGCTCTGGGGTATTTTTGACTTAAATACAGCCTAACCGTCTTGTCACTTGCAACATCCGACTCTCAAACTGAGATATTAAATTTGTTCTTATTATTCGATGCTTCATTCACTCATCTGCAAACACAAGAAGGAATATAGGCGTGAAACACAAATTCATTTCTTAAGCTGTCATAACAGAGACGCACAACAAAAGTCAGTCAGTAAAAGATGAAAATAAGTTTATGCATACATCCAGCCACATAAATATTCATAGTATGAAAATCACCTTAAAGGCAGCAAATGAGAAGTGTTATGCAACATGTTGAGACTAATGGAATGCAGTGTTGTAAGACGGTGCATCAGCACTACAGAATACTAGACCTGCCCTTGTCTAGTGAATGTACCCAGTGAGAGAGGCTGGTGCTCCTCTGTTTGGGCAACATGGCGTCTGGGCGGAATGTACACTGTAACCTGATGCTTCACCCCTCCAGTTCGCCTTCCTTCCTTCCCACCTCGTCCCGCTCTCTCTCTTTCTCTGTTTTTCCACCCTCACATGGTAGCACACTGCTGGGTCCTACACTCCGGCCTCGTTTCAGTGCACTTTTAACCACATGACTCAGACCGGACTTGATGGTCACAACAGAGACGTGGGTAATAACTGGCAATTCAATTTAAAGACCTTGATACTCCTCCACTTTTGCCCTAAATGCACAGACCAGAAGTTATATAGAAGCAAGGTTTATGGCTCCACTCCACCTACTTGGGGCATGACTGAATGTTTGCATTGACCTTATTAGCTTATGTCTGTGTGTTAAGTTTGATATTCAAATAAACGTTTATATGCATTTTGATTATGGTGAATTACAATAATCTAGAAGTTACGCTGCACAGTTTATAGTGGTAGATCATAACCTACTTATAAAGAAAAGCTCCTTATTGCAGGCATTAATAATTCATCAGCCATTACCAAATAAACACAGGCTATGTTTATAGTTTCCCAGTGTCATCTAACAGCTGCAAAGTGGTTGTTAGGCATGAATGTACACACACCCCTGATATAATGTAACCCATTCAAGCCCAAATGAAGTTTTACAGTGGGACCTTTGGCTTTCACATATGGACACAGTTGATTTTAAAGTGGATTTTTGTATATACATAATATACAAAACTGAACTGGTGCTGTGCTGTTTACAGCCATTTGAGAAACTGTAGAACGTCTCCAACGACATTTTCATGTAATTATACGTCGAGCTTTGGTTACTTTGAGGCTCCTGTGCAGTTCAACATTAATTTCTGAACATATATTTTGATTACATTTTTTCTACTACTACTACGATGTTAATAAGAATGGATAACCATGATAAGGTAAAGCACTGTTCTGCTGTGAAAGCAGCAGCCCAACAAACCCACAGTTAAACGCTTGTGTTTATGAGAGGCAGCCAGTCAAATGAAGTTGACTCAATAGGAGGGAGGCCGGCCCGGATCGGCTGATGCCTCAGTGTTACATGTGCGTTTAACACTTTAACCTCTGCAAAACACTTTGTAACCCATCTCAGCCTAATCTCCTCCTTTTCATGCTATTCATGCTCTTGCTGACTTAATCAATGTACACTGTCAGAGAAGCCTGCTGTGTTACACGAAGCATTTGTGGTGCTGCTGCTTTCCCTGTCGTAGGCAAAACAAGAACAGTGCCACATCGCCAAATAAAAGAAAAATGCCTGCAGGAGTTTAAATAGTCCTATTTTGACAAACATGGACCTAACAGAACTGCAAGTTTGTGACAGTGGACAACCTGGGGGACTGCACTAGGGATTACTTTGAACTTTGAATCATGTCAAGCTAATCTAGCAAGGTCCATGAATAGAAACAAAGAGCCGAAAATTTGCAATAACCAGTCCCTTCAACTAAAACAGACTTGAAAACCACCGATTTCTTTTTATAGCGCTGTCTTTTCACTGATATAAAGCCTCAGAAATAAAGATCCCATACACATGCACGCACATCCTTCTGAGACAAATTTCATTAGGTTTATCCACTGCACTTTTTTTTTTTTATAGAAAGCACTTTGTCACCTGTCACCTAATTATGTCAGAACAGTAAGCATCTGATTTTTTAGGAAAAAGCAAAAATGTTTGGCAGTTACAAGCACAGAACAAAATGTAGATGAAAGATATAAGTGAAGTCTAGGGAAGAACTGAGTCTGAATATTTTTTTATCATCAATGCAGATTATATGCCAGAACTAGGTATGAAAATTGTTTGATCAAGACAACATTAAGATGTAATAAATGTAAGGGGGCGACCGTGGTTCAGGGGGTTGGGGCGCTCATCTTGTAACCTGTCCTGGTCGTTGTGTCCTTGGGCAAGACACTTTACCCTACCGCCTACTGGTGTTGGCCAGAGGGGCCGATATGGTCAGCGCGATATGGCAGCCTCGCTTCTGTCAGTCTGCCCCAGGGCAGCTGTGGCTACAACTGTAGCCTGCCTCCACCAGTGTGTGAATGTGAGAGTGAATGAATAGTGGAAATGTAAAGTGCTTTGAAAAAGCACTATATAAATGCAATCCATTATTATTATTATTATTATTATTATTATTATTATTATTATTATTATTATTAAGTTTGACTGTGAATTGTATTTAACTATCACTTATCTAGAAACCAAAGGTCTTTATTCACATTGCTCTGAGATCATTAGGCACAATAAAACTACTGTTTTTTGTATGGACAAGAGAAAGGCATCTCTATTTTTTCTGCTTTCAATTTGATACCTTTAAACTAAAAAAAAATATAAAAAACAAACAAATTCCTCCTCAAAAAACACTGAAGCCCTGCTGATGACTGAGTTTTAATTAGAACCAAAGATAAAAATAAAAGCTGTCATTTATGACTTCCCCAACAACAATGCTACAAGAGTTTAAAAGGTCAGCGGGCACTGACTGTGTGACCCTGCGCTTACCTCAGCTCTTCTGCAGGAGAACACCAGCCAAGCAAACTATGGAGGCCACGGGGGCTTAAAAGACAGCCCTAACCCATATATGGTCATCTGACATTCTTTCCCAGCAGGCCACGCTACTTTTTTCCCCTCTCATTTAAGTTTCTCCTTCAGCAGTAGCCCTCCCACTCTCCTTTAAAGTCTCCGTCCCCTTTCCACTTCTCTGCCAATCCACAAAGGCTTCTCTGTAAATCTCTTTAACACTCAAACTTCCTGTGTTTCACATCTGCACATTTCTGATCTTCTTAGATTGCTCCAGGTTTTGACAATTCATGTGTGTGTGTGTGGTCAAAAGCCCAGTTAATTCTCCCCTCTGGATTTTAAGACTTCTTATACTTTTCCCTGATTATTAAAATGAAAGTTTTAAAGACAGATGGGGTGTGATGTTGGAAATATTACCAGGCGGCTTTAATTAGAAGTTGTGTAAGCTTCTTCACAGAGGTGTGCTTTTACTGTGAAAGAGCCCTGATGGATGTGGGATCTCAGTTCACTTCTGTGACATACAGCACTCACCAGCAGCAGCCAAAAACCAGTTTGGGTGTTTTTATCTGCATGCTTGTCTGTAAGGCTAACTACTCTGGCTAGGCTGGGGTTTTTTTGTTTTTTTTTTACTGGTGTACAAGTCTGGATTCACTGAGTTTAAAGCAATTCTGCTTTTTCAAAAAAGTGCAATGTCAAATGAGGAAATATTGTACTTTTTTTTTTCTTTATCTCAGCACCTATCAATCAGGATTCATTCAAGTAACTTTAGTTGTAATAACGCTGCACCCTTATCACAACAAACCTTTTTTTCTTTCCTTCCTGCCTAAAGCGCTTTTTTTCCCCCCAAAAATAAAATTTTGCCTCGGTCAGAGGCATGAATTTAATTTCATGCCTCCCACTGATGAAAAAACCATAAAACTACAAAAAGCCTTCAAATGAAGAGAAACTACAGTCACCTTTGAACATTCAGATAAATATGAACGTTTATGCCCTAACAACATCATTCATATAAGGCATCAACAGCGAAACAACGACTCTGAGAAACATCAACAGCTCGATGCAGCCTTTGAACATCCTTCAGACATTTATTATGGAAATACCATTTCATCTTCGGACTGCACACCTGTAGGTTTCATTGCCTTTTTGGGTTTGACTTATTTGTAAAATCATATTTACCTTTAACAAAAACACAAAAAGGCTTTTACACAAAGTTGTTAATAAGACAGGCATTTTTAGGTGCTTCATAGACCCAAACTAAGGTTACACCTTGGTATATATGAACACACCACCATAAGTCCAATAGAGAGAATATCTTAGTTAAGATTAGGATAAACTTAGCTTAGCAGCTAACCTGATAGTGTTTAAACGCCAGAAGTAGCAGCACCTCAAAGCCCCCAATCAGCCTTCAATACACAGCACTGACAGATTTCTTCATTGTTATGAGATGAACACGTGTGATGAACAAAATTCATCCTGAAAGGCGTGCACCACGCGTTCACAAACGTGACCCATCAGACGGACTGCTAGACACATGAGATTAAGTCTGAGGCTTCTTCTACCATTGCAAGACTTAGACGCAAACACAGCATGTCAGCTAAAGTTATCAGAGAAACGTTGCAGGATGTTCTCTAATGTGTTGGTGTCTCAAGCTGCAGCTTTTTATCTTAGACAAAGCAGCAAGAGTCCTTTATCACTGCACCCGTTCAAACACAGCAACAGCAGCTACACCTATTGTAAGCCCCACACCAACCTAAGGAAAACCCTAAACTGAACTGTATGGCCGTTCCATTACAAGTCATACTGTCATCTAATCATCACACTGTAGAACAGTGTTATTACATATCACAGATTGTAGTAGGGCTTCTGTCTCCATACAGAAACAAACATGTGCTTGCCATGGTAAGATGACTACAGTGGAAATAAGACTTTGAAAAAAATGTGAAGTTGTTTGCCAAAAAGTCTCCATTGTATATCCATTTTTAGCTCTTTGTGTGTGTAAAATCAAAGGCTGTATTTAAAAGATGGAGGTAGCCTCCACATTGGAAAAAGGAAGCCAGTGGAGAAGTGCTTTCTTTCTAAGGTCCAGCAGGTGGCTGCAAAAAGAAATCAGGTTGTATAACAGCCCATGGCTCTCAAATAGCACTCTTCTGATGGTCTACATCAGCAGTTTCCATTTATACTGAAAACAGCACAATGTTCCTTTTGTCTTTTTTTTTTTTATTAGTAGGATTGTGACAGGGATTTTAGTGCCTCAGTTTCACAGTCATATCTATCTAGCACTCGTGACCGGTTACAAAAAGCCAAGATGGTGAGGGCGAAAGCATTCGGCTTGAAACTTGAAACAGAACTTAGCTTATCAATCAGTGATGTCACTGTGGTCACATCCAAACAGTGTTTTTTGGTGGGCGAGGTTTTTAAAGATGGAATGAAGAGATGGTAGACTGTTCCTTCACCCCGGCCGACAAGATAACAAAATTTTACAGAAACATTATCATAAAGTTTTAAAAATATGACTTACGGTTGGCAGAGCTTGACCAGATCTTGGTCCGTGGTTCCCGGATGGAGGCCGCGAATATACAGATTGGTTTTGCTCAGCTGTTCCCCTCCACCGCCACTGCTGTTGCTACTACTGTTGGTGTTGGGACTGGGGGGTGCCATCTGGTGGCCGGAGGACACATAGGTCTGCTGCAGCAAGAAAGAAACATACCGATTACTTTACTGTGCACAAACATTTATAGGAATAATCATCCCCGATATTCTCAAACACAGGCAGAAACTGCACAAGTACGGTGAAGTTTTTATTAAAAGTGTAAAAATTCAAAGGCGTATTTAGAGATGTGGAGAAATGGAAAGTAATCCTGCATGAAACAGATGATTATGTGGGAGCTGCGAAAAGTGATATCACACAGCCCTCATGTCAACACTCACCAATACCGCTTTCTGAGGGGAATGTGGGGCCTCTTGGCCAACTGCTCCACATAGGGAAAAGGGGCCTCTTATGCTTTCTCAATGTTGGGTAACCATTTTTTTTTTTTTTTTTTAACTTTTGGAACCACACAAAAAAATCCTGTGGTGCAAAAACCAAAGACCTAAAGATCTCAGAACAACATTTAGTTAGTCTCATGATGCAGAAATAAATAATAGCCTTGATGTTAACAATGTCTACTTTGTAGCGCAACTCGCTGCCTCGTGTTACCTCAAATGAAAAAAAAAAAAAAGCCAATATGTCAAAAACGAGACGCTGACAACGCTGCGTTTTTTTAGCTCCTGAAACTTGCTGAAGTCTTCACTTCAACAGTGTAATCTTTTCCCCTCTCAAACAATCATTAAGGTTAAAGGGTTAACAAGATCCCGAGCGGCTAGATGCAAAAACAGGGATCAGCTTAATCCATGATAATTATGAGTCTGAGAACCCCATCGGCTGATGTCTGATGACAGATATGTGGTTATAGAAATGACTCAAATCTAAACAGAAACAAGGGGAATTTAAAGAGATTAATAAACTTGGAGTTTATTACTGAATTATAAAATATGAACAAACATGCTGATGAGCCAACCATGACATTTACCTCAGCTATCATCTTATTTTGCTTGTTTTCTACACGGATGCGGTGGCAGTGAATTCTGCTTGTAAACTAATGGATGACTCACAACTAGGACCATGAAACGGATGTTGCGCAACAAAAAGTGCATCATCTAATCTCTCTATGGGACTGTGGCTCTCCTTGGAGATATCACACGAAAGGATTGTGTAACTGTGCAGATGCTTTCACTTTAATGAAATAAATATGATTTTATTATCGCTTTGCCAGTGACAAAAGAAGAAAAAAAACTTCTCCTTCCAGGAATAGATCTGGTGTGCTCTAAACACAGAGCACACCAGCCTCACCAGAACTGGCGAAATTGGCTGTCTGTAGTGAGAAAATGACTTCAATCACATTAATTTAACAGTCCAATTTCTTCAACTTAGTGTTGTATAGGAACGAATTAGATCAAGCATGCTTTGTAATAAGCTCAGCGGGGTGCTTCTGTGAAGCTGGGCAAGAGGACAATGGGTTCATTTTATGATAGAGGAGAAAAATAAAGGCTCAGTGATCAATCTTGTCGGGTTTAAGAAAAGCCCAGCAGGACGACACGGTCGCACCAGGATCACCGACAGCATCGCTCAATTCCACTAATTAGACGGTATCAATAAGGGCACGAGGTCCCTTTAAGACAGGCCTTCTGACCTCTACTTTGCCAGCAGCTTTCACAACAGCAATAACCCTCCACTCCACCACCGACTTTAGCTTGAATGTAGACTTTTTTTTCCTTGTTAGGTAGATAAAATGGAAGCACAGCCTCCTTTTTGTCCCTTTTCCTTGTATCTTTTATTGCAGGGATATTTAAACACGTTCAAAAGTGCGTTGGACTTCAGATTCAGGAGTCGTCCTATATTGTCACAGTGAAATTTATGATGAATATGTTTCGCAGGCAGCTAATTTGTGAATGAAAGAAGAGGACAGCAGAGGCCTATAATCTTATTCAAACTCTCTTTACCAAAAAGCCAAGTCTCACCCAGTGAGCGTATCACTGCACCAACACCCCTTAAATCACTGGTCTGCAGTCACATGGCTAAATATGCACACATTACCGCTGAAGCATTGTTAAGGCTAAAAATCTGCACAGAGAGCTGCATAAAAGTTCATGTTAACAATCAGGCAGAGATGACTGAAACTCAGGAGCTCCGTTTTGGAGAGTAACTCTCTGTAAGGCTTTCAGAAAATTCCCTTTATTGCAAAAAGCTTTAAATTCACGGTGCTGTAACTATGCAGTTGTTGCTCAGTCTATGAGTGACACTTTATAGCGGTGACGTGTAATCGTTCTCTCTTGGGTCCTACATTAAAGTGTGCGTGTAAATTCTTATACAGTAGAAAAATAGTAGAAGCAAAATATATTAAACTTTACTGTAAAATTTTCAGTGAAGTCAAGCAAAAGTTAAAAAAAATATATATATATTTTTTTTCTCCCCACCGGTTGGTAATTACCTTTCAGGTTACAGCAGTAATCATATTTTGTAGTCCTGATGCCGCATTTCTCCTTCTCTGTGAGACTGGAAATATCACCGGATTATTTTAAGGACTAAATATAAAAATCAAGAACATTTCTATAAATAAACCTATTTCCTCTATTTTTATGCAAACCTGTATGAAGACTTTGAAGCTGGAAGGAAGTGTCTATTTTAAATATAGAGTACTGCTAGCATTTAACCCTGCCTTTAATCTCTCAAAATATCAAAAACATACCCCCGCATTTTATTTGTTGTATTACAGTAAACTCGCAGCGGTGATTCACAGGAACAGCTCACTGGCTTAAGTGAGACATCTTACCTAACTGAATCGCGTGTCTAATGGATTAATTGTATCAGAAATATCCTCCACCAACACCCTAAAGACGCTTGACAAGAGGTGTCACATGGGTGCACCTTCTTCAACTGTCCCTAAAGTCTCACGCCACCTCTGCTTTTTATTTTGTTTTTAAATCTCAGCCTCTCAAGCTGATTCACAGAAGTCCTCGGATTTCCTGGTTGCGGGGGGTCTGCCCACCTCCCCATGTCCCGCCGGCAAGAAAGAGCCATGACTGCCTGCGTATGGCAGCCGACTTCTATGCTAATGCACAGATTTAAAGCCCAACTAAATGAGGACACAGCTTCCAGCGTATATAGAATTACACTGCTGAGCTGCCGCTTGACATCCGCCTCTCTTGAGGACCAACAAGAACAATGAGTCATGGGAATTCAAAACCTAAGATCCTTCTGTAGCATTAACAAACCTTCCGGAAGAGTTATCTGATGTGTGTAACCACATCTTTTCTTCTTTGCCATGCTGATAAATACCATACAACCAAAAACGTAACCGCTAACCTACACCCAATGGAAAGCTGCGTCCCAGAAAACAAAAGCGCTAAAAACCATAAAAACATAAAGCCGATATCTATATAAAGGTTAAACAGTCTGTACATGTTAGCAGAGGATAAGAACAGGACTGTACGTCTCATAAAGTGATGAGTGACAGTATGGCAGCAGGCAGGAAATCCTGTGTTTCTGCTCCTGATCTTATCACGCAGCCTTCTGAATGAGGAGCTCTGCATTCCAACCAGGTGACAGGGACACCAAACTCACGTCCAGACTCGTTCCTGAATCCTTCCTTTCAGACTACAACGCTCCCCTTCCTTTCGTCTCTTTATAGGCACCTATTAATCTTGGAATTGTCTGTCTCTTTTTGTTGCTGATTACACCTTGGTGCGCACGCACAGGCCAAATGCACATGGCTGTGTGGCTTTTAAGCCGGGTCAGGTGGCAAAGGATGGAGAGCTTGCAAACGGATACCCTCAAACACTGGGCCAGAGCTCAGCTAGAGATCTAACAAAATGTGAGACAGAGAGAGAGAGCGTCTGGCATCAGTGCAGGCCTCGGCATTGGATTTCTGACAGCTGTGCTTTCTCCAAGGACTCTGTCTCCCTCTCTACCTGTTCACCTTGGCCGGTTCATGCGGCTGGCACTCCGGCCAGGGACTGATCTAAAACATCTGACACATTAAACAAAGACACAGATAAACATATACCTGGCAGGCGGCCACGGGGACAAAGGTGGCTGTACAGGAGAGTTCAAAGAAAAAAACTCAGTGCGGCAAAACAGCTGTTTTTTGTTTTTTTTACCCACAACCGTGTGGCGATTCTGATACCTTTTCGGTAGTATCTGACATAAAGGATTGGCTGATTTCAATACAATATAAATAATCTCGTTCCGCATTTCTTGATCTGTGTCAGAAAACGCGCACATTCTTGTTTAAATAAAAAGGTTTCCAGTTGAAACAGATTCATTTAATTGATTATTGGTACCCACTAAGACTGTGGTATCGTGACATCCCTAATCCCTGCCAATATTTACTTTAATCATTGTCTTTATCCTCCATTTAGGGATGGGCAAGTCATGTACTCTGGGGTTTTACTAGATTATTTGCCTGAAAACAGCTGCCTACTGCTTGCTAAAAATATGATTAATGAAAGCAACAAGACTCCACAGCAAAGTAAATGTGTGGGCTGTAAAAAGTACCCAAATAATAATAATAATAATTTTTAAAAACCGGCCACCCAATATGATTTTTCCCTTCATTCAGCCTTCAAAAAACCATTGATCAATGCAAACTAAAGCTTTTGGGTGTAGCTATTTTGTAGCATCAGCATATCAATGTTTGAGCAGCAAGCATGTTATTTTTACACGCATGAAGCTGAATGTGTTTGTGTCAGTGCACACGATGTCGAACTTTGTTGTGACGGTGAGAGGCTTATGCAGATGACTGACAGTCAAGCAAGCCACAGAGAGTTTTCAGAGCCTCGTTTCATGTGACTGCATGGCAATGGTATTTATGAAACAGCACAACGTGCACCCCAAAATCTAAATAATAATTGAGCCGTGCTTGTGTGCAATGTAACCGTGAATTAAGCTCGAGACAACCATCTGCTTTCTACCATCAGCTGGTTTCAGTTCCTGTCAAGGTGACAGGAAAATATGACATGAATGAGGACGTGAATCGTGTTTGACATTGTAATGCATCAAAACGAATCCTAACACACATTTAGTTTGCTCTATCTTCTTTTTAGTAAAACAAAAAAAAAGAAAGAAAACCACACTACGGCTGTGCAGCAAAACTATTTCTTTGCACTGTGATTTCCACGCATTACATCCAGATGTGCACAGTTGTGGCTACCGAAATCTTCACAGCGGTTCTTCTCACTGCTGAGATCACACATGTTTAATATCATAACAGCTAATCCACCTTAAAGAGAAAAAAAGCTTGTATCACCTCTTTTTCATAACTACATGCTGCTACTTTTTTCATAAATAGATCAGTTCTTAAGCTGCAAATCGAAACAAATGAATTAATTAAACGTGTAAGGCATCCTGACTAACCCAGTCCCTGTTCCCTTTACTCCTCCCAGAGATACTGAGGCTTTACATTTATTCTCTAACATACTTTTCTACAACTACACTGTACAACAGGCACCAAACAAAGAGTTCGATTAATTGAAACAACTTTTTATTATTCACTATTATACACAAATTTCATTTGGTTTAGACTGCCTCTCAAACAAAAAAAACAGCAAAATATTTTAGAAATCTGTCAAAAAAAAAAAGTAAAACTAGATATTATATTTAGTTTATTATGCAAATATTAAACTGAATTCATGTTGTTATAGCCACATTTGAGCTAGCACACTGGGGTCAGTCAGAAAATAATGAAGCATAACATTCAACCACTAAAACTAACTCTGTCTAATTCTGTTTAGGAATGTAAGTAAATGACTGTAGTTTGTCATCCTAATGTAGCAGTAATAATGATCTTTACAGTTTTTCTGCTCTTTGCTAGTAAAACAACATGTTGTAAAATCCATGGATAACAGCAATAATTAGAATTAGCATTAAAAATAGAATATTGATTTAAAGAGCTTGCACATGTTGGTGGATTAAACATTACAGAAACACAAAAATGGCAGCTGAGGCATAAAGCCTCCATCACATGGTTGTGTATTAAATTTGTTGAGCACTGTATACGTTTTATTTCTTTTGTGCATTTAGTGCAGTCAGCTATTTTCTGCGTGAGACTAAAAACTCTATAGTCACGTTAATGAGAGAACACACCGCATCAAACAAAACCTAACTTCTTAAATGACCCAGTTTACTCTGAGCACAATGTAAAAGTAATATGTTTGCCTGCACAGGCATTTAATAAACATCTGTCTGGAAGCCTTAGTGTAACTTACCTACATCAACTCTTATCAAGGAGTAATGTGACCAAACTAAACATGCGCACTTAAATGTCGCTGGTTTACATAATGCTGAAATTGAGGAATGGATACTTGTGAAAGCGTTTGGAGTTATGTGTAAAAGGATCAAGCTACCGAATCAGAAATGCATTTGAGACTTCACATCTGCTTATTTTCCCATCAATGGCCTTTTTAGGGCAAACCTTTTTATCCATGTGTCAATTTAATGCTCCAGTCAAAGTGCTTTATTGATTTCTTTGATTTCTTTTCATATACATAGCTGTGCTTTGACTTAGCAGAGTCAATGTTGAGGCATCCACAGCTTTAAATCACAGCACTAAGCTGACATCTGTTGAAAAGGTCTCCAGCCAAGAAGGAAACAAAAATGTGAATGACAAGTACAGGAAAAAAAAACAAACAAAACATGCCATTCGATGCCGCCCCGACTGAGACTCACGATACCTTAAGAAGCGACAAGCCACCTCCTGTTATTTTTCAATGCAGGAAGCTTTACACGGGAATCGACCAAATTTGATTTGAGAACATTAATTCTATTTATTTGAAGGAGGAAATGAGGTGCTGAGTCAGGGGAGGAGCAGCAGCCTTTAAGCACAACAGAAACCAAATGCCATTTAGCAGTCGGTAAGTCGGCGTCAGTAATCACCGTGCTCCCACAAAGAGCGCTTTACTCACCCGTGAATGGCTTTATTTCTCATTCTGCTTTTTATTTGATGCACTTGTATAGCTCAGGTACGGCAAAATGCGAGCAAGGGACCAAAAGAATGAAAGGAGGTGCGCGGAAATGTTCAGAAACAAAACACAGGAACTTGACCTCTCTGTGAACTTTGGCGCCCCAACATAGAGGAGCTTGGTAGTACTAAAGCAACTCAAGGATGAATGTTTTGCCTAAGCCTTAATCTTCTTTTACATGTTGCTTAATGCCTTTTAACCTTAATTATTCCTTTTGAGAAGTCTAAACTAATCATTATGCACTGAAAACACAGATAGGCAAATTGATATCAACTGAGTCTCACACATTTAATTCAGATGCAAATATACTAACTAAAAGAACTTCTCATACCTATATTTGAAAACAAATTTGACTAATACTTAATGCTGATATGTATTTTATGTGTATTTCGTGAAAATGTAAAAAGTAGAGATGGGAGCAGCACTCACGAAGCGTGCTATGACTGTACATGTTGCGTGAGTTGACCACACGTGAACACTTCCCTGTTGTCAGCACGCATGTTTTACCTGAGTCAGGCACAACTAGTGAATAAATAACTACACACAACAAAGGTTAATGAAATTATTTAATGGTGCAAATGTCAGAAAGAAAAAAATATCACCAATCAATCTATAAGACTAATGGATTTTTAATCAATTATTCATCATCAATTATTGGTATGTGTCTTTAAAAGCCAATATCGGTTAGACTTGTCTTGAGTATTCCAGCTCTTTATAAAAGCATCTTTGCACTTAACGCAACACAACAGATAAACAAAGGCCACCAGCAATGGCGGATATCATCTTCGGCCTTCATCATACTCGGACACAGACAGCTAGTACAGACCGAACAGACAAGCCCGCGTGCCACAAAAAATTAGAGGACATGCAGACATCCACATGGACTTTCACACCCGCTGTGTGATGATGAAATTTAAGTCACTTTGAGCCAAGTGGACCGTAGTGGACTCACAGAATCAAAAGATATAATCAAGGCCTTTTATTTGGAGTCTACAAGGCCAAAATCGACTGATATTTATGATCAGGTGAAACTTATCTAATGCAAAGCCCAAAACATTACAATTTCCTGCTCACCAGGATTGCAAGTGATGTAAACAAATAAAAAAAAAAGAAATAAAATGAGATTTAAAAAACCACTTAATCATGTAGTTCTTGAAACATCAACAAATCTGAGAAAAAAGAAGTCTTAATTTCCCAGTGCACATTTTAAACATTTGAACTTGTGTTTGCAATTCCCCGCAAGACTTAAACACACCACCAAAATATCTGCCTTTGCGCAATGAAGCATATTAAATACTGCCACATGATCTGTTGTGTACATATATTTGTGTACATATATGTCACTAGAAGACCAAATTTAAAAAAAAAATGAAACTGAAAGTGCTGACATGCACACATTGCACTGCTCACACTTCTGTACTTCCTTAAAAAATGTTGACCATCTCTCTTAGTTCCCAGTGGTGTAAAAATAAATAAATAAATGTGTGCTTTGATAGTTTAGAGAATGAATCATTTGTCAGGCTCAACATAAAGCCCAACCTAGTAACAGCACTGCATTTAAAAGTCTATTTAAATAAGTAACAACCCAGTGCATCGAAAACAAATCGCTAATTGCGTTTGAGCCCGCACAACCCAAACATTTTAAGGTATTTGCCCCAGACGAGCGCAAGCGTTGACATCAGATCTGGTAGGATGAGCAGTCCACAATCACAGTGAGACAATATGTCAATACACATTTTGAAAATGCCATTCGGGGTTCAGGAGCTCACAGCAACACGCTCAGTGAAACGCAGGAAGATCAGCAGGAGATGAAAAGCCAGTGTTACTCTACTGGCTGTAGAAAAAAAAAATCACAACACGATGCCTTCACGTTCAAAGGAAAAGCTTTTACCGCCACTTAGAAGTCATTAGGGCCCACGGGGAGAGGTCTGCGTGACTAAACAAAAACACCACTCTGGAATATGGATTATAGGAAGCGAAAAGTTCTCAAAAAGTAGCGTTGCTACTTCACGGTATCGAGCCACTTTTGCTCATTTTTAAATGGCTTCTCTTACAGCGTATTACTCGAAGCAGAGTAGTCGGGCTACATTTCCCCTCGCGCAGTGGTTACAAAAAGTGACAATGTCAACAGTGAACGCAACGGAGAGATCGCGATTCATAATTCTGGGAATGTAGTCATCGGGGTCTGGTGGGATTTTTCAAGGGGTGGGGCATATTCCGCTTTCTGATGGGAAACGAGGGAAAGAGGAAAAAAAAAAAAAACTTTGCTAACTTACGCGGCAGCGGAGACAATGAAGACCCGATTTAACACCAGATACTTGTGTCCGGAGCTCTCTGACGGAGGAAGAGGCAGAATTTATTTTGTAACATGTTCCCTCTCAGCCTGCGTTTCTCCCTACCCCCACTTCCACAAACACCATCCAGGCACTGACGCGCTATCCCAGCACCGTACAGTAACCCACAAAAGTTGCTCTCCACCATTGACTTTTCTCAAATGAGTGAGCAGAGCCATAATCCACATCCCCCGCTTGTAGTACCCGCACACAAATACTACTAAATAAAGCAGCCAGGCGTCCAGCGTGACAGGGACCGAGCGGTAGAAGCAAATTTCCCACCTTGACACACACCACGGAGCGGGCCTGCTCTTTATGCTGAATATTTGACTCCACGAAGTCTGAAGTTAAATTCAGCTGGTTTAGCTTCTCAAGGACACTGCAGCTCACTGTCACAAACCCTCTCTCTCTCTCTCTTTCCTCTCTCTCTCCCTTTTTTTTTTTTTTTTTTTTTTTTTGTGTCCACCC
>VUQR01035001.1:0-10628 GCA_015108515.1 Hemichromis elongatus | reverse complement strand
AGAAAGCTTGCAGACTTTGTAAACACACACACACACACGCACACACACACACACACACACACTGGAACAACTTCTGGAAACTATTAAGCTTCACAGTCCCACTCTGGGTTCCTGTTTTTGTGTAAGAACAGAAACAGGTATTCATTAAAAGACAAAGAGTTGCTGACAGACTTCTTAAAATCTTTGCAGGTGGAAAGAGAATCTATAAGCTTGTTCTTCAAACACAGCTTAATTTAATTTAATTACATTTTTGGGGGGAGTCACAGGAGTCCACGGGGCTAATCGGAGGTACTGAATTCACCATGTCATTAAATTCAAATCCCGAGCTGCATTTTGAGATTATTCATCGAGCCACAAATGGCCCACTGTGTCTTTTTGAAGTCATCTCATCTCACTTGGCAGCCCAGTGCGGTGAGGTTCTTAAAGAGCACAGTCCCCACATAAAAGCACTACCTTGGAGATCGATAGCCTGCAATCAACTGTAAGTTGAGAGAGTTGAGAGCCTGCATTTAAGCGTTTAAAACAAACAGCTTCGGCCTCAATTCACAGTGATTGTTTTAGTAAAATCTTCTTCACTCCGAGTCCTGTTTTTTTTTTTTTTTTTCTTGCCTCCATTTGATGAGTCAGACCAGTGCAGTGGAACAGAGGAGATCACCAAACCTGAGTTTCTCCTAACAATCCACTGGGATGCAGAGCCTGCTGTGCTCGACGGTGTCTGTAAGCAAAGATAGTAATTTGTTTACAGATGAGGTGTTTCATTAAAATTTATTGGTTAGACTGACTGTGAGATTTACCAAATAGTCTCTAATTGTAATTCATGCATTTGGAAGATTTCTTTGCTACATTGCTTTCCTTTCAAACGTAGTTAAATTGCTTTTATTTTTTATGGCCCCTTCAGTTACGCATGCTTCTAGTAAACCTTTTATTCCCCCCGACTTGACGTCAAAGTCTTCTTCCTTTTTTTCATAATTCTAAATGTTTTTCCTTTTATTTTTTTTCTCATACACTCTAGTTAGTGTAAAAGGCTCTGGGTACCAACAAACCCTAAGTTTAATTGGGTCTAAATTGCTCTTTGTTTCCCAGAAGAGACCTTCATGAACAGTCTCAGCTTGTTCAGAGAGCTCTGCTAATTGGAGGCCCAGTGGAAAGGGCCCTAATGAAAGAATTCCCATCACTTCAGTCTATGAAAGTAATTTCACTCTAGAAAGGGATCACTGGCCCCTTACAAATATACAGTGTGCCCTCCCACCCCTACCCCCACCCCAGGCTTTCAGTGATAAATATTTTGCTCAGAAAATGACAAAGCAGAAGTGGTTCCTTAAGATCAATCACTTCAACTTTTGATAATTTCTTTTACTGTCTTTCTGCCTCTATGATGAAAGTGGCACGAGTTACTTCCTTCTTAATTAACTCGCGATGCAGTGATTCTCCCAGCCCTTCCCCTCTGTGGATCTCTCTGCTGCAACATTTGGTGGAGGCCTATGAACTGCCCTGGCATTTGGCTGATAGCAGGGTGCTACTCCCATGACAATTGGAGTAGCACCAAAAGGCTTATTGTTTACTGACGACTGTATGGAATACAGAGTAGGTTTGTGAGAGCCTCACAGCTGTTGACCTCATCTTACCCTAAAACATTTAAGCCTAACAGCTAATGTAAAGAGCAGATGAGACATATATAGAAGTCTTATATAAATTTCTAGGTCAGATCAGTTCATTTGTTTGTTGTGAAATACTCTAAATGACACAATTTAAACCTGCTCCAGCTGCATGAATGAGGAGCTTAACCTGGGGAAAAACAATGTAGGTGGTTACATAAAGCTCATTCACATCATTGCACTCTTGGTTTAAGTGGCTCTACTGCCACAGGAACCACATTTTAATTTTTTTTTTTGCAAGATTTTATATCTTTAACTCTTATAGATGCCAGTAGACCGTGAGCAGCAACAATGGTAGCTGGTCAAATTTAGGGGTGATCTAGCCTCAAAATTATATTCTGATATTTTGGGGAAATTTTGAGAAAATCTGTAAAAACAAGATTTGTGAAGATATATAGATAAAAAAAATACTAAAAATAATTTTGATGATGCCCGTTACGCATTTAAACATTGGAGTCTATTGGACTGATTTGCTTTGGAGCCAGCCTCAAGTGGCCGTTAGAGGAACTGCAGTTTTTGGCACTTTGACAGGTTCATTTTCCAGCTGCAGAGGCTTTGCCAACACAAGTCTTCATTTTTAGCTAATGTAGGGGTCTCCTGAAGCCCATTTACACTCAGTAGGTAGATACAGACTGTGATGCTCCCAGCTGGTTGTGTATAAAATCTTCAGAATTAGGCCATACACTGTTAAAATCTTTGAAATTCCACCGTCTTTCTAGCCACTCAGCTCTGGGTACATACACTTTTTAGAGCAGCCCTGTAACCCACTTTAGGCTTGTGACCCACTGATTGAGATATGCTATCTATATGGAGCTATTTAAGGACTGAAGATGCTGCACAGAGACGGCCGCTGAAAGAACATGAGCAGAAAGTTGCTCTTGGGATGTAAGTTCACAATACATTAGCTAGCAAATTACCAAACAACCGTCACCGGTACTGTATGTGAAGGTAATGATATTAAAAAACTGCTTATGAATTGAGGCTTAGTTAAAATACCATCTCATGTCCTTTGATTTGTAGCTCAGATGAAATCTAATCCATGGAAATTGTTAGTCTTATTCACAGGTTATCTCTCTTGAGAAACAATGGCAGAAATACTCCTGCATTAAAACCAAAAATGAGTACAAAGTAAAACTACAAAACCTTCTAATGACAGTTAGAAGAAGGGAAGAATGAGCAGGTGAGAGCGCTTAAACGTGATTAAGGAGAGAACGGGTTTTTGGGGTAGTAATGATGACCTGCAGAGAGCTCCATAGTTTACCTAATATAGTGTTTAGGATTGTGAGTCAGTGTCCAGTTCAAATTTGGCTCCAGTGTTTGCAACCACCTGCAAGTATTCATAATTATATTTGATGGGCTTTACAGCTGAAGGCCAGGCTCAGGCTATGCGGCCTGTTTTTTTTTTTAAATTCACATATCTGCTTATTTACTGCACTTGTTTTTTTTTTTGGGGGGGGGTTCCTAGGTGCAACGTGGTGAAACACAGCTGTTTATTCAGTTTTTATGAGTTTTTTGCTACCTGGTCTTAAGATTTACTCCCGTTTGGAGTGCTGTTTTGCTCTACACCAACTCCTAAGGGAACAATTTGTTGTTTTTGCAGCTAAACTCTCTACTGCATCCAGTAGTTAGTTGGCAGGTTTTGGGTTTTTTGGGGGGTTTTTTTTGCAATCTGCAGTTGGTTGCCAAGCAGGCAGGTTGGTTTTTAAAGCTTTAGTAAACAGCACAGTGAGAGTGACCCAGATCGGTAAAGTCTCAGTCTGGACACCCCCCCCCCCAAAACAAACAAACAAACAAACAAACAAACAAACAAACAACAACAACTAAAAAAAAAAAGTAATTAGCTTAAAGACTTTTTCAATCTAAGTCGGAGTGAGGACATTTTTTCTTGATAAAAGATGACCACTCTGATGTTGGATCTGTTTTGGGTAGTAGCTTTAAATCCAAAGATAGAAAGTATACCTATGAATAAAACCAGTCATTTCACTCTTGTATCATACTTGTAGTCTTATGTGTAAAACTCATCAGCACATCTATTTTCGATGTGTACCCGGGTACAGGCAATTAACTTGACTTCTACTGCTGCAGCTACTTTGTCAAATTATTGATTTTTCCATACCAGACTTGAAAGAGTTTTAGTTTTCATTTCCTGCAGTATTGATACGCTGATTTGAACTGCACTTCCTTGCTCTCTTCTCTCCCCACATTCGAGTTCACACACACACACACACGCGCACACAGACACACATTGCAGTGCCCACACAGCCCAGCCGCCTCTCACTGTCTTACTGCTGTGCTGTCTTCTTCTTCATTTTTCTCATCCGCTCTGGTTAAATATAATTTTTTTTAATAGTGTTAGAAAGTGCACTTGAAAACGCACCTTTTGGCCATATTACAGCCTTAATTTGTTTCTCTTTTAATAAAACTGTAAACTTGCAGCGCTCTTAGTGTTGTGGCACTGATTCTCCCTGGTACTGAATGTTGTTTGAAATACTGTTATTGTATCAAAGTATGTAATTACATTATTATTGCAACACTTAGTGAAAGCAGTGTTATCTGCTGCTAGATGCGAGCATGTGTAGGAGTGACCTATGTAAGTAATCAAGCTGCCTTGATGATTCAGCAAAATAAAATATCTGCCTGCGTGTGTTTGTGTGTCATGTCAAATGTCATGATAAAAGCAGAAAAAAAAAAAAAAAAAAAAAAAAAAAAAAAAAAAATGGTTTTATTTTGTAAATATGGTGATAAACGGGAATTCACTGTGTAACTTTTTTAGTAGTATCCTCCTGAAATGTGCCAACAACATTGAGAGTAACATCCTGCTCTCTGGCCCTTAATGCTCTCTGGTCGCTATGGTAACACATAAATATTTCTTTCAAAATAAGGCACACAACTACAACATGGGAAAAGATCCAAGGTAACCGAATTAACGCGTTAAAAAACCCTGAAAACCATAAATTTCACACCTGACCCTCCAAGGTGGGGGACCGCTGTTTTAAATTATCTAAAGGATTATCATAGTTTCCCCAAAATGCCCGACTGATTAAAAGTCGCACTGTACAAACTTTGTAAGCAGATTTAAGTCTTGCTGAATCCAATGTTCAGATTTCTCTTGTAATATTGGTATAATGTAAAGCATATTTCATGCAATAATAGGCTAATAATTATAACAGGATAAAGTCCCTATGGACCCCAAAGCACTTTACACTTCAGTCATCCACCTTCACACACTGGTGATGGCAAGCTACATTGTAGCCACAGCTGCCCTGGGGCACACTGACAGAGGCGAGGCTGCTGGACACTGGTGCCACCGGGTCCTCTGACCACCACCAGTAGGTAACAGGTGAAGCGTCTTGCCCAAGCACACTTCCGATTACAAGACCAACTGCCAACTCTTGAGCCACGATCGCCCCAAAGGATAATGCTTACATCATATTCTTTTGTAGCGTCCTGCTTTATAGTGCATTTATAGTGCTCATCTATTGGGTGCATAATAGTGGACAGTTGGCTTAATCTAACTAAAAAATAATAGATGCTGGAAAAAAAATCTCCAAATCTAAATCTAAATTCATCCATCCATCCATTTGCTTCCGCTTATCCTTTTCATGGTCGCGGGGGGCGCTGGAGCCTATCCCAGCTGTCATAGAGCGAAAGCCGGGGTGAACCCAAGTTGCCAGTCTGTCACAGGGCTAACACACAGAGACACAGTCAACCATTCACACTCACATTCACTCCCAATAATTAATAATAATGAAAAGAGATCATTTCTGAATTACTATCCTGTAGCCTGTTTTCTTTCCTTTAAGTTTAAAAAGATGATGCTCTCATCAACCATAAACATCTAATCAGTGTGACTTTGTTTGAAGTCTTAGTTAACAGTTATGGTTGATTTGAAGCAATTAATGCTTAGTAAAATAATATGGTAAGCGGGAAGACAATCAAAACTCCCATTTATCAGATATTGTTTTATTTTGGTCGTCTCTGTCAATTTTCTTAATTGTCAAGTCATTAATGATGTGAATTAGCCATGCTAATGGTTTAGAAAAATAAAAGGACTTTTTACAGTGAGTTTTCCTCTGATTGCCTAGATCCTCGAGAACATTTTTAAAAGCCAAAAATTGCATAATCTAACAGTGCACGGTTAGGGTTTAGGGGTAGCGGTAGGTTTACAGGAATAGGGTTAGCATTATTATCACCAACAATGAGTAACCTAATAGGGTTAGCAGAAACATTTGCATCATAAAGGAGAAGTTTTCAGGCCTTGTTTGTCTGCATAATATATACCAGTTTCAACTTCCTGAGGTGACTGTGAAAGGCATGAAGGGAAACAAACAGGAAGTTTATTCATGCCTGGTACATCACTGTGCCAAAACTGCTACCTATCCTCCCTCCATCTGCCTTTTGCTTCTTGAACTTGAAGACTCCTACTGCCAAGTTTGGCATCTCATAGTGGACAGGGGAGACTGACATGTTGCTACCTCGACACAGCAGCCCAGTGTGACAAGCAAAAACGAGTACCACTGTTGGAGGGCATGCGAGGCCTCAACTGAAAAGGTGCTGACAGGAAAACCATTCACAAAGAGACGTGGAGATAGCCAGAGTGGGGCCGCAAGCTGAGAACGGGCCAAAACAGCAGGCTGTTACGACGCCAGCTAACAAACTGAAGTGAAAGGCGAGCCCTGGAACTGTCTGAGAAAGTAGAGTCAGTCCCTGCCAACTACTGTAAGCTTTGAAGGCTCCAGTGTGTGGAGTATGTCTCTGTCTTTACTGCGTTCTTCCAGGAAAACCTGCCGAGGGATCTTAGAGCATTTATTCATGCCCATACCAAACATGCTCTCATGAAGAAAATCCGCCTTATAACACATGATGCCGATATACAGAAGCAAACCTACCAAAAGTGTAACACGATTTGACATAATGTGGCTCACTCCCTAGTGGTGCACATGTAAGCCTGTATACTGCAAATACCAGCAAAGCTAAGAAGCCGCTCTGCCTTGTCGGGCCTTTTGAAGACTTTTCCAACTGAGCCATCAAACGCCCAAAAACATTTTTGCTTCTCCTATTCTGGCCTGTCTGTCTTATCCTTAAAAGCCAATCCTCAAAGATGGATTATCTTCCATTTCGCCACCATAAAAGGGAAGAGGAGGGTGGCAAAACATGGAAAAGAGAACAGATGAGTACTAGTTGGTAAATTATTCGTTTGACTACGGCGCTGTTGCTCAGTACATCTTGGGATACTGCTCTCTTCTGGATTTTTTTTTCTTGTATCCTTTTCCCCTCCTCTCCTCTTCTCTATCTTTCTTACTGACTCAACAAAGCCCTACTCAGCATCCTTGACGGTGGAGAGATCACAGGAGTAGAGAGTAATGAGACTCGGGCTTGCTCACTTCCACTGTATCCTCTCCTTTCAACCTCTCCATCTTTACACCCCACCTCCACCCCCGCCTCCCTTCACCACACACAGTCCGTCATTGTCTAGATCTCTGCTACCTGGTGTGAAGCAGGGTGTAATTCATTAGCGAGTGAGGCTAGCAGCACTATCTCCCTTGCTGAGAAAAAAGGGATGATGAAATCAAAACACTGGCTGATAGTTGAGGCCTGCAATCTTGTTTTGCTGTACTCTTTTCTAGCCATTCTCTCTATATATGTCTTTCTCAGCCCCAATCCACTCTGAACTCTTTTCTTTGAAGGAAGCGCCTGACTCAGCAGCCGTGCTCCCTTCAGCTCTGTAAGACTGAGGTGAGCATCAATGTCAGGCAAACCTTGACAAAGGCCCACAGTGAGACAGCCTGACACAGGCATGCAAATAAATTAGATGCATGCAACACACACCAGCAGCGGCTACAAATCACGTATTCAAAGCGGGAGCGACAGCGCCACACTTGGATGCAGTCACATAAAGGCACACACGGCCATGCCGGTGACATGCATACAGCACAGAACGGGAGCTAATTTTGCCACGCTGAATGACAACGACATGGCAACAAGGTTGCGTCACAGGCTGATAGCTGGAAGACAGAGAGAAAGAGTTGAGGGGAGGAGGAGGAGGAGACAGCGTGTGCTGGCAGGAGGTGTAAAGGAATGACGGAGGTAAAGATGATTGAGGTGAGGCTCGGGCCATAAGTTATGCATTCACACCTGCTGTTTTCTTCTTCTGTATTTATGAGACTCTGTCCACTCAAAAAGTCAAGGATCAAAGAAGAGAATCAAAGGCCTTCAGTGAATAGGGAGGAGGGGGGTAGAGACCATGTGAGACTGACTCTCCATCTTTTCTCCACTTCTACCATCTACTATGGCAGCTTTGTTGTGCAATACTACATATGAAAATATGTGAATTTAGCAAGTTAACACACTGGCGATTCCTTCAGTGACCCTATGAATTTTTTTTAACTCTTCCTATACTGTTATGAAGCATTTTGTCTCATGTGTGTCACCTAGCAAATAAATCTGTGAAGATTTTTGTGTAATATATATGTTCAAACTTTGCAATCAGTATGACTGTTTATCCCAGGTAAACCCAATGTGGTAAAACAGGAATCTCAGGAGCACCTGAATACTGAAGACAGTACAGCTTCAAGAGCTCGGCCATATTTAACATTTATACATTAGCCACCATTAATACTGACAAGATGTCTCTCATCGGCACAGTAGGCTCCATTGCTAGCTAAATTTCTTTTCAACCAGAAAAGATTCTGTATTAAGTAAATGGACTGGTACTTATACAATACATTTCTACTCAAGAAGGACCTCCAAGACCTTTCTACTTCTAGTCTCATTATAATGACACAGTCATACAGTGCATAAGTACTTTATGCACTGTATGACTATGCATACACATTCACGTTCCAATGGAGGCATCGGGACAACTGGGACTTCAGTATATTGCCTGAAGGATAATTCAGCATGTGGACTGGATGATCTACCACCATGCTGATGGGTGGACAACTTGTTCTACCACAAGCCACAGCTGCCACAGTCAGAATCATTCCAGAAGACTAAATCTTAATTACATGAAACTTTTTCTCTCTTTTCCATATTTATTATGAGAAATTTGACTTGCCTTTGCAGTACTTTATTATTATTGGACGCTGGGGGGTTGTGGGTTTTTTGTTTTGTTTTTAACTACTGTAATAACTAACAGTGGCGTGGTGGGTAGCACTGTTGTCTCACAGCAAGAAAAGTCCTGAGTTTGACTCCGCCATGTGGCCAAGGCTTTTCTGTGTGGAGTTTGCATGTTCTGCCCATGTCTGCGTGGGTCCTCTGGTTTCCTACCACAATCCAAATATATGCAATTCGTAGGGTTAGGTTAGCTGGTGCTTCTACCATGGCCATAGATTAGAATGTGAGCGTAAATGGTTGTCTGTCTCTAAGTGTTAGCACTGGTGACTCCCCGCCCTGTGGTAGCTGGGATAGGTTCTTGCTCCCGGATCTTGATAAAAAATAAATAAATAAATAAGCAGAAGAGGTTGGATGGCATCTTGCTTTTATGGTCTTATAATGCTTTGACTCTAAACTGCTGAAATGAAATGACAATGGTACAGTGTTCTCTTACAGTAGAAAATAACCCTATTGATACCACACAAATTCGCTAGGAGATGCTTCAGAAAATGTGTTGACGGTTCTTAAAAACTCTCCTCATCCCAATCCATTAAAATTGAAATGAATCAAGTGAAAAAAGCCCATTCCAGAAAGGGCCCACACTTCAATCCACTACCACAGGACACAAGTACACATGCCCCACCTGGCAGCAAAAGGTTTACTGCAGGAGGTTAAGTTTGTGAATAATTATTTTAAAGTTAAAAAAAATATGAGTATATTTTATCCAGCAGTTAATCTTAGACAGGTGTAAAAACTTTTTAAATCACAGCCTCTTAGATATCTCTACTATTCTTTAGAAAGCCATTACATGGAGAAAAAAGAAAGATGATTAAAGCTGATAATAGAAACAATTAATTCAACCCTTGCTTTGATTCTGACAGTTAAGCAATCTATTAATTTGCTCATCTATCCATTCACTTTTTTCACCATCCATAAATACGGATTTAGCCGTTTTACTCCATTTATAGATGCATTAATCAAATTAAAAAGAATGCACCATCTGCTAAAAGTGCACTTGATGGTAGACAGCAATGGTCTTTGTAATCCAAACACAGTCAGTCCTTGATGTTGATGAAGGCAGCAGACGTCTCGGCAGTTTTGAACCAGAGTGGCAATTGTTACTTTGGTCTCCCGAGGCCAGAAGTAAAAGTAGCAGCCATCTATTTTAAATGGTTTGAGGAGAATGAAGGAGGGAGGGAGAGAAAAGATCTATAAGACAATTAGAGGCTGGATTTCCACTTCAGTGGAAGCAGTATTTTTATGTGTGTGTGTGTGAGTGTTGGCTTTTGTGTGTGAATCGAGAGGCTGAGAAAGAATTTACTCAGAAATAAAATGATAAAGTCAAGTGTAAGACCTTTTTTAATTTTTTTATTTTTTTTTGTCCCGTCTGGCTCTTTAACCATCAGAATTGTTTTCTGAAGGCCAAAAAAGATGCCTAGCGGTTTTACTTTACCAGATGGATCATCATGGGCTCACCATATTGATCCATTTGAATGACCTTTATTATAAATATGCATTTGTTTTATTTTATTTTCTGTTGTTATAGGTGGGACAGACATGGGATAGAACAGGGAGAAAGAAAGAGAAGGAGAGAAAGAAGAGCAGGGGGGGAAGAGATTGTAAGAAAAGGAGGAGCGAGAGAAAAAAAAAAAAAAAAAAATAAAAAAAAAAATCCCCTGGATCACCTGTTGAGAGAGAGAAAAAAGGAGAGAAAACAAACAGGAAAAAGCAACATAATATAAACAACCCCCTTTTTTTTTTCTTCTTCAGATTACATCACAGTGCTTACGGTCAGACTGTCAGTGCTGCATTAAACAAAAACACTGGTTATTCAGTATAATAAGATAAATATTAAAGTCAGAAATGTAGAAATATTAA